>PVJS01037735.1:0-19749 GCA_004027185.1 Glis glis
ATCACACTTGCATACTGTTGTAATCACACTTGCATACTATTGTAATCACACTTGTATACTGTTGTAATCACACTTGTATATTGTTGTAATCACACTTGCATACTATTGTAATCACACTTATATACTGTTGTAATCACACTTGTATACTGTGGTAATCACACTTGCATACTGTTGTAATCACACTTGCATACTATTGTAATCACACTTGCATACTGTTGTAATCACACTTGCATACTATTGTAATCACACTTGTATACTGTTGTAATCACACTTGTATATTGTTGTAATCACACTTGCATACTATTGTAATCACACTTGTATACTGTTGTAATCACACTTGTATACTGTTGTAATCACACTTGCATACTGTTGTAATCACACTTGCATACTATTGTAATCACACTTGCATACTGTTGTAATCACACTTGTATATTGTTGGTGGAAATGTAAATTGGTGCAGCCTCTACAGAGAACAGTATGGCGGTTCCTCAATAAATTAAAACTACCATCTGCTCCCACAATCCCACTCCTGGGTATTCACCACAGGGGATTGAAAGCAGGATCCTGAAGAGATATCTGCTGCCCCATCACTGCACAACCTTTCACAATCTCCAGAGAGTGGACGCATCCCAAGTGTCCACTGATGGGGGATGGATAAAGAAAATGTGGTAAGCCAGGCGTGGTGGCGCACGCCTGTAATCCTAGTACTTGGGAGGTAGGTGTAGCGCTTGGAGGTAGGATGCCCCTGGATTCAATCCCCAGTTCCGAGAAAAAAAAAGGTGGTAGACAGGCACTATTAAAACAAAACTTTAGCAGGGCGTGGTGGCATATACTTGTCATCCCAGTACTTGGGAGGCTGAGACTGGAGGATCCAGGTTCGTGGCCAGCCTCAGCTACTTAGTGAGGCCCTCTGCAACTTAGTGAGACCCTGTTTCAAAATATAGAATAAAAAACAGGGCTGGGGGTATAGCTCGGAGGTAGAATGCTCCTGGGTTCAATCCCCGGTACCACAAAAATAAATAAATAATAAATAAATTAATTAATTAATTAAAAATAAAACAAAATTTTAAGCACATCAAACATACCAGTTTATGTGAGCAAAGAATAATTCATGAGTTGGGCAGTACTCAAAGTCAGGTAAGTTCAGAGAGCTCTACCCAGCCGCGTGAGCAGAGGCATTTGTAGAACAAATAGAGAAACAAAATAGAGAAATCACCTGACCGGCTGCAGCGGGGACTCTCCTGTATCGGGGCACAGTGTGGTAAGACATTGGCCTCTTATGGTTATGGTCCAGTGGAAGGTCCCTAGTTGTGGAACCGTCAACTTGTTGGCTGTTGGTGGTTGTCTGAGGCTCATTTTTTAAAAAATTTTAAGTCAGTTACAAAAAAAAATGTTTCCAAGTGGAGTTCAGTGTGCTCATGTAAGAGCTCCAGTTACAAAGACAACCTCAGGCTGATGGCCGCTTTCTTGTTTGCTCTAACAACATGTATGACTGACGACGGCTCAGCCTTTAAAAGGAAAATTCTGCGATTTGCGACAATGGGAGAACCTGGAGGATACTATGCTGAGTGAAACATGGGAGACACAGGACAAATACTACATGATCCCCCTATATGTGGGCTCTAAAACAGTCAAACTTGCCAGGCAGTGGTGCGCGCCTGGAATCCCAGGACTTGGGAGGCCAAGATAGGAGGATGGCAGGTTCGAGGCCAGCCTTGGCAATTTAGCAAGACCCTCAGCAACTTCGCAAGGCCCTGTTTCAAAATAAAAAATAAAACATGGCTGGGGGTATAGCTCAGAGGTAGAACACCCCCTGGGTTCAGTCCACAATACCAATAAATAAATAAAATAAACAAACAAAGAAATAAATAAATAGTCAAACTTTTATAAGCAGAGGATAAATTAATGGTTGCTTAGGGTTGGGAGATGAGGTAAACAGCAAGGTATTGGTCAAAAGGCACAAAGTTCCAGTAATGCAAGATGCATAAATCATAGAGATCAAGTGTTCAGCCTGAGCCGGGCGTGGTGGCGCACACTTGTCATCCCAGTACTTGGGAGGCTGAGACAGGAGGATCGCAGGTTCGTGGCCAGCCTCAGCTACTTAGTGAGGCCTCCGCAACTTAGCAAGACCCTGTTTCAAAAATAAAGAATAAAAATAGGGCTGGGAGTGGAGCTTGGAGGCAGAATGCCCCCGGGTTCAATCCCCAGTACTGCAAAAAAAAAAAAAAGTGTACAGCCTGTGTCTATGGTAGTGATACTGTGTTATATACATAAAATCTGTTAAGAGGATAGATGTTATCTGACATGGTCTTATCACAAAAAGCAATAATGAAGCGCCTGGAAAGAGGTTTGGAGGTGAGAAGCACTCCTGGCCTCGACTGCGGATGCAAGCTCTTTGTTCCTTGGATCCATACAAGTTACTATCCACAGGATTCATACACTTTCAGGCAGTATTACAGAACCTGTATGTGCCACATTAGGCTTCATTAAATAGATCTTAAGTTGCCAGGCGTGGTGGCCCACGCCTGTAATCCTAGTACTTTGGGAGGCTGAGACAGGAGGATCGCAGATTCCAGACCAGCCTCAGCAACTTAAGCGAGACCCTCAGCAACTTAGTGAGACCCTGTTTTGAAACAAAAAATAAAAAGGGCTGGGTGGTATAACTCAGGGGCAGAATGCCTCTGGATTCAATCTCCAATACCATCTATGTATGATATTGGAGATTATATGTAGAGATATAGATAGATATAGTTATAGATAATCATATTTATATGATTATATTTATATATATATGTATATATAATGTGTAATCTTAAGTTAATAAGCTTCAAATTCCACAAATGGGAAAAATCCATCATACTGCAGTCGACCTCCCAAGACAGGGCTCCCTCAGATCTTACTAATCTATTATGTGCTTTGGCTTGGGCAGGTTGGTAAATGTCAAGGGCTTGGGTTTCTTCCTTATAGCTTCCCAAAATAAATATTAAAAGATTACATAAACACAAAATAAAAGATTGAAACAACACCAATTATCTCACAAGACAAAGCGAAGCTCAGCGTGGGAACTCCCAGAATTATCTGCTGGCATTAGGCGATGGGAATGGAGCTGTGTGTCTCTGAAGCCGTCCCCAATCCCATTAGGTCCCACGTTCTAAGGACACTCTGGGGATTCTACTGGTCCAGAAAGATCCCGGTCTACAGCAGAGGTCGTGGGCTTACGACCCCGGTCCTCTGCAGAACCCTGGGACACTGCTAACACCACGACCGCTGGGGTGCAGGGTCCCTTCCACTCTGTCCCTCTCGCGCTGGCACTGGAAGAACTGGGGGTTCACGCTGGCTGATGGTCGCCCACACCTTAAGCTGTGGAGGTGGATTGAAAGCAGCAAGATTAGCCGGGCGTGATGGCGCACGCTTGTAATCCCAGTACTTGGGAGGCTGAGACAGGAGGATCACAGGTTCGTGGCCAGCCTCAGCTACTTAGTGAGGCCCTCTGCAACTTAGTGAGACCCTGTTTCAAAATAAAGAATAAAAACTAGGGCTGGGGGTGTAGCCCAGAGGTAGAATGTGCCTGGGTTCCATCCCCAGTACTGCAAAAAAAAAAAAAATTGGCAAGTTCAACCTGCAGAAGAAGCGTGCACTTTAGCTACACTACAGGTACCGCAGCCTTTCGCGGCAGTTTGGAGGTCATTATCTTTTGCACAGGGGCCTCAGAATGATATATGGAAAACTTAGATGGTTGCTGGTTTCCTAGGATGGGCCTGTGTGCTGGGACAGGGTCTAAATTTGGTTTGACTTGAGCCTTGCCTGCCACTCTGCTGCTTTGTTGAGCGTGGTGGCACACACCTGTAATACCAGTACTTGGTAGGCTGAGACAGGAGGATGGCAGGTTCGAGGCCAGCCTCAGCAATTTAGCGAGACCCTCAGCAAACTTATCAATATCCTGCTTCAAAAGAAAAAATAAGCTGGGCGTGGTGGTGCACACTTGTAATCCCAGTACTTGGGAGGCTGAGACAGGAGGATTGCAGGTTCAAAGCCAGCCTCAGCTACTTAGTGAGGTCCTCTGCAACTTAGCGAGACCCTGTATCAAAATAAAGAATAAAAAAATAGGGCTGGGGGTGTATCTCGGAGGTAGAATGCCCCTGGGTTCAATCCCCAGTACCCCCCCCAAAAAAAAAGAAAAAGAAAAAAGAAAATAGGACTGGAGGTGTAGTTCAGAGGTAGAACCCCCCTGGGTTCAACTCCAGTACCCTCCCCCCCACACACACACATACACACACATACACACACATGCACACACATAAACTCATAAGTACAATACACTTACCCAGCCTCCCTGCATCTGTAAAAGAAAAAAGGAATTGTTAGACTTTTTACCTTCTCTGTATTTCTGTACGAAGCTTAATTCCTTTTAAAGCTATGCCCATAATCTCCATAATTATACTTTTCTGTTAGCTATTTCTCTGCTTATATCCTGCCTTCACAGCACTATGAAGCATGGACAATTAATTATATATCCACGGCTAGAACAGGCCAACCTGGTCACTCTAATACTTTGATATATATATATTTTTTTTTACATATCTCTATATATTTATATCTCTCTGTATTCCATATATAGACAGAGAATTATAGAATATATATATGGTTAAAGAATATATATATGGTTATATATTCCATATATACATAACCATATATATATTCTATATATACATGGAATATAGAGAGATATATAAATTTAGAAATTTATTTGCATATATGAAACATGCATCTTCTGAATGGTATTATATAGTATTACATATTCTATTATATGTATAATATATTTATGTTCTAATATATAATATTCAGACTTTATATATTTGATATGTATGTATATTTTAATACATGCATTTGAAATAAACTGGGGGTAAGAAATTACTCCCACTATAAGGAAAGATGTCTTAATTCATGTTTGTCTATTTTAATAGAACCCTAATACCATTCTATATAAGATTAACAAAATATTTTATATGTGTATACATTTTATATTCACCAGAAGCATTCAAATGTTGACTTAGTTGAAATATGTTATAAAAAATCTAAAGTGTGGTTAATCATAAGATGCAGATAAACTGGGTTCAGTGGCACATACCAGTAATCCCAGTACTTGGGAGGCTGAGACAGAAGGATCACAGGACCGAGGCCAGCCTCACCAACTAAGCGAGACCCTCAGCAACTTAGCAAGACCCTGTTTCAAAATAAAAAATATATAAAATATGGCCAGGGGTGCAGCTCAGAGGTAGAACACCCCTGGGTTCAATTCCCAGTAAAACACACACACACACACACACACACACACACACACACACACAGATACTTTAATTCATTTACTTACTCACTTAATTTCTAACAAATATTATGCCAGGGTTGTCAGCACTGGAGATACAGGGATGAGCAGAATAAAACAAAAAGTCTTTTCTTTCCTGGAGTGGGCAAGGTAGATAATAAGGTTAAATTAGTAAATTATATAGTATATTAGACAAAGATTATTGTTAAAGAGAATGATTAGATCAAATGAATCCCTAAAAAATTCCTGGCAATCATAGAGGTCTCTAATTCTTTAACCTTGGGTGTGTAAGAACAACTCTCCACATGGATCAATTATTTCCAGAAGCTGTGTGTGTGTGTGTGTGTGTGTGTGTGTGTGTGTGCACGCTCGGCTCTCCGTGAGCTCACTTGGGCTCCCGAGACTGCATTAAAATGTAAGTGAAGATTATCGGTAATTACTGAGGGACAGGAAGAGCACAGGGGTGCATGCCTGTAATCCCAGCTACTTGGGAGGCTGAGGCAGGAGGATGGCAAGTTTGAGGCTAGCCTCAGAAACTCACTGAGACCCCTTCTCAAAATAAGAAAATAAAATATAAAAAGGGCTGTGGTGCAGTTCAGTGGTAAAGCAGCCCTGGGTTCCAGCCTCAGAACTGAAAAAAAAATTAACAGAACTTAACCTGTGAATATAAGAATCCCCTTGGTCATTCTAGCATAGAATAGGAAACACTGAACACAGGAGGAGACAGCAAAAATATGAACCACAGAAATTAAACAAGCCAGATCTGGTGGCACACACCTGTCATCCCAGTACTTGGGAAGCTGAGAAAGGAGGATCGCAGGTTCACGGCCAGCCTCAGCGACTTAGTGAGACCCTCAGCAACTTAGCGAGACCCTGTTTCAAAATAAAACACACATACAAAAAAAAGGGGGGTGGGGGTGTAACTCAGAGGTAGAATGCCCCTGGGTTCAATCCCCAGTACCACAAAAAGGAAGGAAGGAAGGAAGAAAGGAAGGAAGGAAGGAACGAACGAAGGAAGGAAGGAAGGAAGGAAGGAAGGAAGGAATTAAACAATAAATAAAACCTTTTTTTTTTCGTGGTCTGAATTGACTTTCAAAAGGCAAAAGATAAAGAGTGGAATTATAGCATCAACTGTATGTTATAGAGTCAACTGGGGATTAAGTTCAATTTAAAGCTCACTCCCTTTCTCTGTGACCTTTATTCTCTTGCTCTACTTCCGATCTGAAATGTGCCTCAAAGGTCCGTGTGTTGGAGTCTTGGTCCCCAGCCAGTGGTTCCCTGGGGCGTGGTGAGCAGCTCTTCTCCACGGGCTCCTGGTAGGGTGTGCCACTTCACACAGGCCCAAGAGCAACAGGCCAGCGACCCTGGACCGAAACCTGAAAAACTGTGAATCCACAGAGACCTGTCCTCCTCCTCCTTGACTTATGTCGGCTCTTTTGTTACAGTAAGGCAGAGCTGGCTAACACACTTCCTTTGATTAAAAAGAGTAACTGTGTTGAAAAACTTAAAGCGTATGCTTATGCTCCTCCTTATGAAAGAGTTAGACTCATCACAAGGTTTGCTTTTATCCGTCTTCTTAATTCTGGAAAAGATCTGAGAGCGTGTTCTACAGTGATCACTCTCCCATGACGTTTTCTTTCACTGTGAGTTTGCTCGGTCCTCTCAGTTAACCTCTGTGTGCCTTTCCTCGATGTCTGTCTGTTTATGACATGGTAGTGAGTCTCTTACGTTTCCCTCGCTCTGTCTTTGCTGCTGTCAGGTGGCAGAGTCGCCGTACATTACATGACTTCTGCCCACCGCTCATGGTACCCATAACTAATGGTAAATGAAAGTCCCTGTCCAGACAGTCAATTAAGATAACCTTCCTTCCTTTCCTTTTCTTTCCTTCCTTCCTTCTTTCTTTCTCTCTTTCTTTCATCTTTTTTTTTCGTAGTACTGAGGATTAAACCCAGGGTCATTCTACCTCCAAGCTACACCCCCAGCCCTTTTTAATTTTTTTTTTGCGATACTGGGGGTTGAACCCAGGGGCATTCTACCTCTGAGCTTCACCCCCAGCCCTATTTTATTTTATTTTATTTTATTTTATTTTATTTTATTTTATTTTATTTTATCTTATTTTATTTTATTTTTGAGGTACTGGGGATTGAACCCAGGGGCATTCTACCTCCGAGCTACATCCCCAGCCCTATTTTTTTTATCTTTTATTTTGAAACAGGGTCTCACTAAGTTGTGGAGGGCCTCACTAAGTAGCTGAGGCTGGCCACGAACCTGCGATCCTCCTGTCTCAGCCTTCCAAGTACTGGGATTACAAGCGTGCGCCACCACACCGGGCTTCCTTTTTAATTTTTGACTTGAAACAGGGTCTCAAGTTGCTGAGTCTGGCCTCAAACCTGCGATCCTCCTGTCTCAACCTTCCAAGTACTGGGATTACAGTAGTGTGCCACCATGCCAGGCATTCATTCTCTCTCATTCTCTGTCTCTCTCTTCCTTCCTTCCTTCTTCCCCTCACTTTTAACTCTGCCCTTCTTATTGTACTTTGCTATCCTTTCTCGCAGGCACCGCTAGCCCACGTTCCCTTCCTGACGTCTTTGCTAATGGAACTCTCTGGGGAGCAATGTGGCCAGTGGTTCTCAACCAGGGGCATTTCAGAAATCTTTGTTGGCTAGGACGCGCTGCTGGTGTTCAGTGAGTGGGCTCAGGGCTGCTACGTGTCTTGTCTTGTAAACTTCTATTTGCTTAAGCCGCAGTTAGTTAAAAAATTCTATTTCATGTAGCTGAACAGAATTTCCAACTACAAACCCTCCGGCACGGTGCTACAGTGCCACCCAGTGGTCATCGTAAGTATAGCGTCTATATCACCCGCACTACGTTTCTAGTTATCAAGGGCAACATTTTTATGGTTTTATTTTGTTCTCAGTGTAACTTCCTGGTTTAAGTTTCTCCTTGTGTAGTATATAACACGAAGAGAAGATATAAAACCAAATCTGCAATGCAAGTTACAAAAAGGAATAGTGGGAAAAGGAATAAGAAATTTAAAAGTGGGCTACAAGTCCTAAATACATAAATTTAAGATTTATCTGGAAACTTTGTAATGATACCAAGGTAACTTGTAAATTGCATTGACTTTCTTGTGGTACTGGGGATTAAACCCAGGGACATTCTACCTCCAAGCTACACCCCCAGCCCTATTTTTTTATTCCGAAATAGTGTCTCGTTAAGTTGTTGAGAGTCTCACTAAGCTGCTGAGGTTGGCCTCAAACCTGTGATCCTCCTGTCTCAGCCTCCCAAGTACTAGGATTGTAGGCACACTCCACCATACCTGGCTATTATGTTAAATTTTATATTATGTTAATTATTTTAAATTTTAATGTAAGACATTATTAGTAATGTCTTACATTATTTCTACATGAAAAAATGTGCAGTGTGTGTGTGTGTGTTATTGTGGGTTGAACCCAGGGGGATGCTACCTCTAAGCTACACCTCCAGCCCTATTTTACTTATTATTATTATTTTTATTGTTGTTATTATTTTTTTTTGCGGTACCGGGGATTGAACGTAGGGGCGTTCTACGTCCGCGCTACGCCCCCGGCCCTATTTTTTATACTTTATTTTGAAACAGGGTCTCACGAAGTTGTGGAGGGCCTCACTAAGGAGAGAGAGAGAGAGAGAGAGAGAGACAGAGAGACAGAGAGAGAGCTGAGGCTGGCCGCGAACCGGGATCCTCTGGTCTCCGCCTCCCAAAGTACTGGGATTACAAGCCTGCGCCACCAACCTGGCTATTATTATTATTATTATTGATACTGGGGATTGAACCCAGAGGCATTCTACTTCTGAGCTACACCCCCAGCCATATATTATATTTTTTTTTGAAACAAGGTCTCACTAGGTTGTGGAAGGCCTCACTAAGTAGCTGAGGCTGGCCGTGAACCTGCAATCCTCCTGTCTCAGCCTCCCAAGTACTGGGATTATTTATTTATTTATTTATTTATTTATTTATTTATTTGAAATAAGATCTCACTAGATTTCTGAAAGTCTCACTAAGTTACTGGAGCTGGCCTCAAACTTGCAATCCTCTTGTCTCAGCCTCCCAAATACTGGGATTACAGGCTTGCACGACTGCATCTGACTTTGTGCAACTTTTTTAAATCATAAAATTCATAAAGACAGAAGGGTTCAAATGCTACCTTATAGTAGTTATTGTCAATCTTATTCCAAGCACCTCTTTCTTCCTATCCATTCTGATAGCACAACATACTAGAATAGCTGCAAACCTAACAATGAAAGAGCTATCCAAGCGGGGCATGGTAATCTGGGTTTGTAATCCCAGTACTTGGGAGGCTGAGACAAGAGGATCGCAGGTTCATGGACAGCCTCCACAACCTAGCAAAACCCTGTTTCAAAACAATTTTTATGTGTGTGTGTGTGTGTGTGTGTGTGTGTGTAACTGAGGATTGAACCCAGGGGCATTCTACCTCCGGGCTACACCCCCAGCCCTATTTTTTATTCTTTAGTTTGAAACAGGGTCTCGATAAGTTGCTGAGGCCTCACTAAGTAGCTGAGGCTCAGGAACCTGCGATCCTCCTGTCTCAGCTTCCCAAGTACTGGGATTACAAGTATGTGCCGATGAAGTGCCAAGTTCGTGATCCTACCAAAGACCACCAATGCAAAACACACGAGGGTCTTTTATTCAAGCTCAAGCTTGGGCTCCTACCGTGCACCAACACAGTGGTCACAGAGAGAAGCCCCTTGCTCTCCGAGAACAAAGCTTTTATCCCTTAAGGAGGCAGCCCACCCCACTTCTACATTGATAGGTTAGTTTAAAACATCAGCTTGTTGGCGTTCCCTGGTTGGTTTAATTTTCGTGCCTTAGGTAGGGGTCATCGTTAGGGAAGCGTTAACTATATACGGTGTCATTTAAGCTGATTGGTCGGGCCCGCAGTACCTTTTTCAGGATGGGCGGGGGCCTGCTGACTCTGGTCAGAGTAGCCTCGCTCAGCCCAAATTATCTGGAGTTCTAAACCCAGGTGTGTTTGACACCAATTGGCTGTTTCTAGGGGTTGCTAGGGACAAGATCAGATTAGCATACTTAATGGTTTCTACAGGGTATGGGGCAACAGGCTATAGAAACTTAACTTCTAGAAAACAGATATTTAGGCCTATTCTACTTAAAGCTTTAACTAAAGCCTGTCATGGTTTTATTTTGGTTCTTCACCACCACTCCCCGCCACAAAACAAAAATTTTCTTAAAAGGCTGGGGGTGTAGCTCGGAGGTAGAATGCCCCTAGGTTCAATCCCCAGTATGAGAGAGAGATCGTGGCAGAGCCTAGGAGCATGCCCAGGGGTGACAGAGTGGCTCTATGGAGCAGTGGCCAGAGGATCACTATGGTATTTTCAGAAGTAACAAAGAGTAGTCATATCAGGGAACAGAGCAACTTTTTTTTGTGTGTGGAAATGGGGGTTGAACCCAGGGGCATTCTACCTCCAAGCTACACCCCCAGCCCTATTTTTTATTCTTTATTTTGAAACAGGGTCTCACTAAGTTGCAGAGGGCCTCACTAAGTAGCTGAGGCTGGCCGCTAACCCGGATCCTCCGGTCTCAGCCTCCCAAGTACTGGGATTACAAGTGTGTGCCACCACGCCCAGCTTCAGTCATTATAAAGATTGTCTAATTTCACACTGTGTTACTACAACTGTCTTCTCTGGATTCCTGTGTTCTTACATTGATATAGTCCTTTGGTGAATTTCTACAGATGTCTATCAGCCTAATCCAAATATCTACTTAAATCTTTCATTTTATTTTTTAACTATTGAGCACTTATGTGTAGCATACATTGTGCTAAGCACTCTGGAAGCTTCTCTCATTCAGTTCCCACCAAACTCTCAGAACTATGTGCCATTATTAGTCCCAGTTTACAAGTGAGAACATTAAGACCTCATTAAAGTCCCATAGTTAATGATCAGTGAGATTCACACCCACAGAGTCTGATTTCAAAACCCCCAGACTCTTAGTCATTATTCCAGTTATTATGAGTGTTTTGAGTTAATAAACCAAACCATATTCTTTTTTTTTTTTTTTTTTTTTTGCGGTACTGGGGATGGAACCCAGGGGCGTTCTACCTCCGCGCTACACCCCCGGCCCTATTTTTTTACTTTATTTTGAAACCGGGTCTCATGAAGTTGCGGAGGGCCTCACTAAGTAGAGAGAGAGAGAGAGAGAGAGAGCTGAGGCTGGCTGTGAACCCGGATCCTCCGGTCTCAGCCTCTCACGCCCGGCCAAACCATATTCTTATATGCAATGATTTGGAGATAAAATAAGCTAGAAAAGGAGAAAAATAGAAAAAAATGGTATTTACTAAGCACTGCTACCTCATTAAATACTTCTTGTTTTTTTGTTTTTTGGTTTTTGTTTTTTTTTTTTCTTGCATGTGGTACTGGGGATTGAGCCCGGGGGCATTCTACCTCCAAGCTCCACCCCCAGCCCTATTTTATTGTTTATTTTGAAATGGGGTCTCACTAAGTTGCGGAGGGCCTCACTAAGTAGCTGAGGCTGGCCGCGAACCTGCGATCCTCCTGTCTCAGCCTCTCAAGTACTGGGATTACAAGCATGCACCACCACGCCCGGCTTCATTGAATACTTCTAAAGCCATATAATGATTGAACAGATGAGAAAGCGGAGCTCAGTGGGTGAGCGCTCTAAAGATCTAGGTTACATAAGGATATTTGCAAATGTCGAAAGCTCTTTGTATGAAAGCCAGTATAAAATAGAGAATAAGAAAAACAGGAACACAAGTAGGGTGAAAGTATCGGCTCAGTTTGGCACTGTGTTTATCCAAAAGGAATTTAAATACGTTTAGCTACAAAAGAACAGCTTGATTCCATAGGAAGTGTTAAGGAGACTGAACCTTCCATTTCATATCACTTTTTTTTTTTTTTTTGCAGTACCAGGGATTGAACCCAGGGGCGTTCTACATCCGTGCTACACCCCCGGCCCTATTTTTTATACTTTATTTTGAAACCGGGTCTCATGAAGTTGCGGAGGGCCTCACTAAAAAGAGAGAGAGAGACAGGGAGAGAGAGAGAGAGAGAGAGAGAGAGAGCTGAGGCTGGCCGCAGAACCCGGATCCTCCTGTCTCCGCCTCCCAAAGTACTGGGATTACAAGCGTGCGCCACCACGCCCGGCATTGGAACCTTCCATTTCAAATCTGAACCCTTAAAGTTCCATCCCTGAAGCATTTATTCGCTCACGGGCTCCATCTAGTGGTGTTTTAATTTTATTTATTTATTTATTTATTTATTTATTTATTTATTTATTTATTTTGGTGGTGGTGGTACTGGGGATTGAACCCAAGGGCATTCTACCTCCTAGCTACACCCCCGGCCCCTTTTTAGTTTGTATTTTGAAACAGGGTCTCTCTAGATTGCTGAGGCTGGCCTCAAACCTAAGATCCTCCTGCCTCAGCCTCCCAAGCACAGGGATTACAGGTGTGTGCCACAGAGCCCTGCTCACTGTTCCCTGCTCTAGACAGAACAATCTCCATTATGGTCCAGTACTCTCGGATTCTTTTATCTGTTATTAACTCTTCATGATGCATTTACGAGGTTGAATTTCAAAAGTTGTATGCAATGTCCGTATATTACATATTGGATAGGGCATGGTTTTTATTTAATAATGGCTCCCACTCACTTTTATAACACAGAGATCTTTGTTCTGCCCCCCTTTTTTGTTGTTTTTTGTTTGTTTGTTTTTACTGTGAGACTTGATTCAGCTTCTCCAACCTAGTAATAGCGACCCTTCACATAGGTTGAGGGAGGAGAGACTGGTGTTAGAGGGGAGGACTAAGTACTCAATAGAATAATGAAAAATGTCCCAGTGTGGTGGCACACACCTTTAATCTTTAAGTACTTGGGAGGCTGAGACAGGAGGACCACAGATTCATGGCCAGCCTCAACAACTTAGCAAGACCCTCAGCAACTTAGTGAGACCCTATTTCAAAATAAAAAAATAGGACTGGGGTGTAGCTTGGAGGTAGAATGCCCCCTGGGTTGAATCCCCAGTACCACCAGGAAGGAAGGAAGGACGGAAGGAAGGAAGGAAGGAAGGAAGGAAGGAAGGAGGGAGGGAGGACTCCTTCAAATCAGTAAGTGATATAACTCATACAAAAGCAGGTAAAGAACTTGAACAAATGCTTCTCAAAGCAGTAAATTGAAATAACAAGCCAGGCGTGATGGAACACACCTGTCATCCCAGTACTTGGGAGGCTGAAACAGGAGGATCTCAGGTTCAAGGCCAGCTTCAGCAATTTAGCGAGACTCTCCAGCAACCTAGTGAAACCCCATTTCAAAACAAAAAATCAAATAGGTCTAGGGGTGTAGCTAGGAGGTAGAATGCCCCTGGGTTCAATCCCCGGTACAGAAAGAAAGAAGAAAGAAGGAAGGAAGGAAGGAAGGAAGGAAGGAAGGAAGGAAGGAAGGAAAATACTAAATGATAGTCAATTTAGTCATCATGGAAATAAAATTAAAACTAGTTAGGAATGCTTGAGGATAAAAACAGAAGCATACCTGAGAAAATTCTAGAACACGAGGGGCCTAGTCCATGGGTTCAGGACAGCAGCTGAACCTCCACGCTATTGCTGCTTCCCTTGAACTACTAGTGTAACATATGCCTGGCCTGAATAATTCAGAAGCCAGAAAACAAGCACGTTCGGGGACGAGAGTTTACAGAAAGGAATCTGCTACTCCTCACCTAGACCTGGGGTGCAGGCGTTGCTCCCCAAACATCAAGAGCTGGGTTCCTGAGCAAGCGGGCGCGTGTTCCTCATCTTGATCAGAGGGCGTTACACAAGGGCATTCACAGGTGACGTTATGAACAGGGGTTCTTGTCCAATGGGACTCGGAGAATGAACTCCAAGGACCAGGAAGGGTCTAGAAATATGAAAGTTTATTTTAGTTAAGTTAAATATGAAAGTTTATTTTAAAGTTTAAGTTTATTTTAAGTTAGGGCATAGAAATATGAAAGTTTATTTTATAATAAGTTAAGTTTATTTTAAATTTATCTTCTGCCGGGCGTGGTGGTGCACGCTTGTAATCCCAGTACTTTGGGAGGCAGAGACCGGAGGATCCGGGTTCATGGCCAACCTCAGCTCTCTCTCTCTCTCTCTCTCTCTCTCCCTCTCTCTCTCTACTTAGTGAGGCCTTCCGCAACTTCGTGAGACCCGGTTTCAAAATAAAGTATAAAAAATAGGGCCAGGGGTATAGCGCAGAGGTAGAACGCCCCTGGGTTCAATCCCTGGTACTGCAAAAATAAATAAATAAATAAATAAATAAATAAATAAATAAATAAATTTATCTTCTATTTAAAGATAGAGGACAAAGCAGTTTCCCCCCAAAGGGGGGATCCTGGAAAGAGAGTCACCTCTAAGCCCTTGGGGAGTGGGCTTTTAAGCCTTCCTGAGGTTTTCTATCTGTTCTTTTATGATTGGTCAGAATTGGGTTTGGGGGAACCAATGACCTTTACACAATTTTGATCCTTAATTTGAATGATTATCTGTGGGCTGGTCAGGGCCCTGATTCCCTGGCGCCCACCAGTCTCTCACCTTCCTGCTCACCTCCCCAACCTCACAGAAGGGGGACACAGATGGCCACTTCAGTTCTTCCTCTTCCCAGGACCTCTGCCCTGCTTCATTATGAAGCCATAGAATTAAGATCTCTGCACTCCAATGTATGTAAGTTATGGCTCGATTTTAAAAAATAAGTGAGTTAATTAATTAGTTAATAGAATAAGATAAGAGGAATGTTCCAGATGAGGTGCCCTTGGAGGAAACAGGGAGCCTTCTCTAGTGGATGGGATACATAGGCGTAAAAGAAATTTCACCAGGTGGGCGTGTGGTGCACACCTGTAATCCCAGTACTTGGGAGGCTGAAACAATAAGATCACAGGTTCAAGGACAGTCTCAGCAGAATTGAGAGACTCTCAGCAACCTAATAAGACCCTGTTTCCAAATAAAAATAAAAAATAAAAAGGAGTCGGGCCCATGGCTCACACCTGTAACTCCAGTACTTGGGAGGCTAAGACAGGAGGATGGCAAGTTTGAGGACAGCCTCAACAACCTAGCAAGGCCCTGAGCAACTTATGAGACCCTGTTTCAAAATAAAATAGGGATGAGGATGTAGTTCAGAAGTAGAATGCCCCTGGATTTAATTCCTAGTGCCACAAAAAAATTTCAATTCAAAAATAAAAAGGGCTGGGTATAGCTCAGAGGTAGAATGCCCCTGGGTCCAATACTCAGTATCACACACACACAAAAACAATTTTCACTAGATTTTCCCAGTGAAAGCCAGCACTAGCTGACCCCCATGGGCCAGGCTCAGGATTACCCAGCTCCAAGCTGGCCCATGAGTCCAGGCTGCAGGCCAGCCCCGTGTGACAGACCAGTACAAAAGACTCAGGGTCCTGCCCAGCAGAACTACCATAGGACCCTGCAATCTTTTTTCTGGGCATATATCCAAAGGAAACAAAGTCAGTATATTGTAGAGATATCTGCACTTTCAAATTCATTGCACCATCATTCACAATAACCACTTGCAGAATCCAGCTAAGTGTACATCAGTGGGTGAACAGAGAAGGAAAAGTGTATGTGTGTGGGGGGGGTGTATGAGTGAGTGTGTGTGTGTGTGTGTGTGTGTGTGTGTGCGTGTGTCTATATTGAAATGAAATGTCATTAAGCCTTTAAAAAAGAAAGAAATTGTCAGGCATTGTGGTGCATGCCTGTAATTCCAGTACTTGGGAGGCTGAGACAGGAGGATCACAGATTTGAGGACAGATTCAGCAACCTAGCAAGACCCTGTTTCCAAACAAAAAATAAAAAGGGCTGGGGATGTAGCTCGGAGGTAGAATGCCACTGAGTTCAATCCCTAGTACAAGAAAGAGAGAGTCATTTTTGGCGCACGTGCTTGAACCTTGGACATTATAGTAAGCGAAATAAACAAGATGCAGAGAAACAAATACTACATGATCTCACTTATGTGTAGAATCTAAAAAAGTCAACCTCAAAGAAGCAGAGTAGAGACAGTTGCCAGGGGCTGGAGTTGGGATGGAGAGATGGGAAGATAGATGTTGATAGAAGAATAAAATATATCAGACAGGAAGAATAAGTTCTGTAGGTCTATTGTTCATCATGGCAACTATGACTAATAATGACATATTGTATAATTGAAACGTGTTAAGACAGTAGATCCTAAATGTTCTCAACACACACACACACACACACACACACACACACACACACACACACACAAGGATCATTATATGAGGTGATGAATATGTTAATCATCATGATTGTGCCATATTCATATCAAAACATCACATTGCATATGGTAAATAGATACAAATTTTACTTGTCAACTATATGTCAATAAAACCAGAGGGATTCTGTATAGGAGGAATCAGTGACAGCTAAACTTTTGGGGTGCCTGCCGGGATGAAGACAATCAGAAAGGGGAGTAGAAGCCTTTGAGGTCCCCTGCTCCTAAAATACTAAGGAAGAGCTCATTCTCCACTTACTATGACTCTGCTAGGAGAACAAGGTCCAAAAGGAAATTGGAAGTCAGGGGTGGTGGCATGCACCGCACCTGTAATCCCAGTACTTGGGAGGCTGAGACAAGAGGATCACAGGTTTGAGGCCAGCCTCAGCAACTTAGCAAGACCCTCAGCAGTTTAGTGAGACCCTGTTGCCAAATAAAAAATAAAACATGGCTGAAAGGGGTGTAGCTGAGAGGTAGAATGCTTCTGAGTTCAATCCCCAGTACCACACACCCAAAAATTAATTTACAAAGTATAGGAACTTTTCTTTGAAAAATTAATAATAGTAGGCATTTTTTCCTTTGATGTGCTTGATCGTAAAATGTGGGTTTGTTTTGTAACCGTAGAACAATGGATTTGCAATGGAAAACTTGCAGGGAGAGCAGCATGCTTACCCTTCTTCCTACGGATCGGTCCTTCGTGCCATGCTTCCAATCCTGTACCCACCTCCCCTTCTGCTCCCTCTCCGGGGAGGAGGCTTAGCTATCCTGCTTGCTCAGACCCAGGAAGTTAAGATATCAACTAGAGCGAGGTGTGGTGGTGCACACCTGTAATCCCAGTACTTGGGAGGCTGAGCAGGTTTGAGGACAGCCTCACAATGTAGCAAGACTCTCAGCAACCTAATGAGACCCTGTTTCAAGACAAAAAATAAAAAGGGCTGGAGGTGTAGCTCAGAGGTAGAACGCCCCTGGGTTCAATCCCCAGTACCACACCCACACACAATATATAGATAGATAGATGATAGATGATAGATAGATAGACTGATAGATGATAGATAGATGATAGATAGATGGATGATAGATAGATAGATAGATAGATAGATGATAGATAGATAGAGGATAGATAGATAAATGATAGATTGATAGATGATAGATAAATAGGTGATAGATAGATGATAGATAGATAGATGATAGATAGATAGATAAATGATAGATTTATAGATGATAGATAGATTGATGATAGATAGATGGTAGATAAATAGATAGATAGATAGATAGATAGGTAGATGGATGATAGAAATCTTTTAGAGGTATGTTTGCTCAACGGGTCATTGTCTTCTCTCTCCATCACTTGGCTGGAGCAATAAATGGACAAGAGTCCCCCCACTCTGTGTTCAGCTTTCTGCAGCCTGAAATAGATTCCAGCTTCACTCGGCTCTCTGCGTTGCAATCTAGTTTCCACCACAGGGGGCGCACTCCCCAGTGCTCACCCGCAGGATTTCAGATGCTGTGATGGACGTTTTCCATGCACACGTTTAACTTGTTGAAATGTTAATACATTGATATGGTCGCGTGCACTATGTACAATCAAGTTGAAAGCAGTCGATACACATTGGTAAACCCAGGGAAATAATACGCTATTGATGCAAAGAATTTTTGAGATAGAGTAAAAAAAAGGGGGGGAGGGAGAAAATACATGGGTTCTATGACCAGGCATGTGAATAATGATGGGTTTGTCAATTTCTTTTTTCTTTTCATGTGTGTGTGTGTGTGTGTGTGTGTGTGTGTGTGAGAGAGAGAGAGAGAGAGAGAGAGAGAGAGAGAGACTGGGAATTGAATCCAGGGGCATTCCACCACCAGCCCTGTTCTATTTTGAAACAGAGTCTCACTAGGTTGCTGAGGGTCTTGCTAAATTGGTGAGGCTGTCCTCAAACCTGCAATCCTCCTGTCTGAGCCTCCCAATTACTGGGATTATAGGTTTGCATCACCATGCCCAGCGGTTTTTCTTTTTCTTTTTTTTATTTTTTAATTTATTTTGTGTGCGGGAGGTACTGGGGATTGAACCCAGGGACATTCTATTCCCAAACTACACCTCCAGCCCTATTTTATTTTGAAACAGCGTCTCAGTTGCGAAGGACCTTGCTAAGTTGCTGAGGCTGGTGTTGAACCTGCAATCCTCCTGTCTCAGCCTCCAAAGTACTGGGATTACAAGCATGCACACCACACCTCGCTTGGTTTGTCAATATTCTTGAGAGAGAAATTGAATAATTAACTAAGGTTACAAAAAACTGTGACTAAGAAAGGGTTACAGGAACTGATAGAGTACCACAAACAGAAACATGAGCCAAGTACTTGAATGTGGGAAATTATGGGATTTTCATGGGTAATTACGTCAACCTGTGATTTTTATTTTGGTTCTGGTTTTGTTTTGTTCTGTTTGTCTTGGTGCTGAGGACTGGCCCCAGGACTTTGCACATGCTAGGCGAGCACTCTACCACTGAGCCATGCCCCCTGCCCCAGCCTGACTTTGGTTCTTTTTTAAGTATAACACCACTGACTACTGGGCGGCTGCCGCAATCCTCCTGCCTCAGCCTGCCCAGTCGCTGGGAGTCCAGGCTCTGTTCTGTGCTTTTCTTTTCCCCTGTTCTTTCCGTCTAAGCTCCTCTGACAGGAACTGTGACGCATCAGCCTGAGTGGCAGGGTCCTGGATGACTGTTTTAATGACATCGAAAGCCACCAAATCGCACTGTCTTCTAAGAACACTGCCTTTTAGTTTGCCCCGAGCTCAGTCATCAGAGGAGTGTCTTTGTTCTTAGAAAGATGGGGTGAGAAAAAAAAGAAAGGAAAAAAAAAGATGGGGTGAGGAGCCGGGCGTGGTGGCGCACGCTTGTAATCCCAGTACTTGGAGGCAGAGACAGGAGGATCGCAGATTCGCAGCCAGCCTCAGCTACTTAGTGATGCCCTCTGCAACTTAATGAGACCCTGTTTCAAAAGAAAGAATAAAAAGCCGGGCGTGGTGGCACACGCTTGTAATCCCAGTACTTTGGGAGGCGGAGACCGGAGGATCCGGGTTCGCGGCCAGCCTCAGCACGCACTCTCTCTCTCTCTCTCTCTCTCTCTCTCTCTAC
>PVJS01037736.1:0-19753 GCA_004027185.1 Glis glis
ACTGGGAGTGTAGCTCGAAGGTAGAATGCCCCTGGGTTCCATCTTGAGTAACACACACACACACACACACACACACACACACATTAATATGTAAATAAAAATAAATAAATAATAAAATAGATCTGGGAGATGTATCCTGGAGGTAGAAGGCCCCTGGGTTCCATCCCCTGTACCACAAAAAAAAAAAAAGGAAAATTCTATAGACCAATTAAATTTAGTGGAGTTTATTTGAGCTAGGCAAAACAAAAACAATTTGCAAATCAGGCAGTTCCCAGAATCAAACAAAGCAGGTCTTGAGAACTCCAGACAACAATGCGACTAGATAGCATTTGTGGGAAAACAGAAATAGGGTATAGAAAACAACTTAATTGGCTAGTTAATCAACCAGTCAATTGGACACAGTTTAGCTAGTTAATGGTTTACAGCTCAATCACTTAACTGGCTAGATAGGGCCTTCTGTACCCAGCCAAAGCTTAGTTGTTGTGATTAGATTATATAGGGTTGGTCTGTGGGCCCAGTGCAGGTGCCCAGTCCAAATTCATGGCCTCATGCAAATCTGTTCAATAGGTTTGTCAGTGATGTGTCTGATATGTCACTTCATTTCTCTGAGCTTTACCTTCTGTTCCTTCTGTTCTGTAAAATGGAGATAGTGGTACCTGTCTCCCAAGGTCTGTTGTAAGGATGGCATGAGACGATAGTGGGAAGGGTGTGGTCCCATGCATGGCACACATAGCAGCTCCTCCTCTTGTGGTAGCCCCACTTTCCTCCTTTCTCTCCAGACCCTTGTGCCTCTGGACACAGTGCTGACCCTGTTCTGGTTTGACACTGTGAACTGAACCCAGGGCCATTGAGTTCTGAGTCACTTGGAGTTCATCTGAGTTAACTAAGTCAACCTGAGTCAGTTGAGTTCTGAGCCCATAACTCTGTTGAAGATGAGAAAATCTAAGATGATTGCCAGTAGCTCTGTGAGCCAGCTCTGAGGGAAGGTGAGCCTGTGATTGGTGGTACACAGTCAGGGGAAAGAGTAGTCACGGGGGGGTGGGCCTTCCACCACATGGAACAACTGGCAAAAAGAGGAAAGTGGGGTTGTCCCCCCACTCTGTAGGCCCACAGCCAAGTATTTGAAGCCAATAGGTCAGAGGGAGAGAAGGGTTGGAATGAGCTGCCCAAGCCAAAGGTAAGACCAGGACTTCTGGGCTGTGGGACAGGATAGCCATGAGCTGAAACCAAGAACTATTCTGGCGAGTATTCCTTGGACTAGGACTCCCTTAGTGGGCCATAAGCCAGGGCGGGGGTGCGGGCTAGAGTGGGGGAGAAATCCCTGGAGGGAGGGGCAGGAGTGAGAGGAGCACAAAGCGGGATCACCCAGGGCGCTCTCTCTCTCTCTCTCTCTCTTTCTCTCTCTTTTTTTTTTTTTTTGGTGGTACTGGGTATTGAACCCAGAGCAGTCTACCTCTGAGCTACACCCCCAGCCCTATTTTATTTATTTTTATTTGGAAACTAAGTTGTGAAGGTCCTCACGAGGTTGCTGGGGCTGGCTGCACACCTGCAATCCTCCTGTCTCAGTCTCCTAAGTAGTGGGATTATAGGTGTGCGCCACCGCGCCCAGACCCAGGGCTATCTCAGCAGCAGCAAAGAGGGGTGCTTGTGGGAGAGGAGGATTTAAGAAGAGGCTATAGTAGATTGGCTACAGGACAGGTAAAGTGACTGGATGGGTGGTGAGGAAGTCTTCCACCCAAGCATTTTTAAGTCTAAGAGCTTGTTCCCTTTCTGGAAAGTGCTGAGACCCATGCACCTTGTGTGATGGAGACGACGCATTCTAATCAGCTTTTCCCTTCAGGAAGATGGATCTGTTTCAATCATGGTCTGATGAGAAGCTCTGGCACCTAGTAACCCTGGGGAAGATTGAGAAGTTCTCATATGGGCAGCTGATCTCAAAAGACTTTTCAGAGTCCTCCTTTATCATGTTTATCTGCAAGGTGAGAAGTCTGGGGGTGGAGGGTAAAGCTCCAAAGAGCATGCCTGACACAATGTAGAACTTGCCTAACGCAGTGTTCTGTGGCCAGATAGGCAAAGTTTGAACCCTTTTTACTTCCTTTTCTGACCCTCCACACTCCAGCTATACAAGGTAAACATCACACTTTGGCCTGCCTGCTTCAGAGGGTTGCTATGAACTTCAAGATGTGCAAGCTGGGTGTGGTGGTGCGTGCCTGTAATCCCAGTACTTGGGAGGTTAAAACAGGAGCATTGCAGGTTTGAAGCCAGCCTCAGCAACTTAAATGAGACTCTCAGCAATTTAGCGAGACCCTGTTTCCAAAATGAAAAGATAAAAAGGGCTGGGGTGTAGCTTAGAGGTAGAATGCCCCTGGATTCAAACCTTAGTACCAAAAAAAAAAAACAAATGAACAACAACAAGAAAAAAACCAAAAGATGTACAGTAGTCCTGTTTCCAAAATGAAAAGATAAAAGGGCTGGGGGTGTAGTTTAGAGGTAGAATGCCCCTGGATTCAAACCCCAGTACCAAAAAACCAAACAAACAAAAAAACAAAACCAAAAGATGTACATTCATCCCTATTATCAGGGGAGATGCATTCCAAGACCTCCAGCAGATGTCTGAAACTGAGTAAGTACCTAATCCTCTATGTACTGTTTTTTTTTCCTAAATATACATATCTATGACAAAGTTTAATTTATATACTAGGCACAGTAAGAGATTAATAACAACTAATCATTTATTTATTTATTTTTGTGGTACTGGGATTGTACCCAGGAGAATTCTACCTCCAAGCTACACCCCAGTCCTATTTTTTTATTCTTTATTTTGAAACAGGGTCTCACTAAATTGCAGAGGGCCTCACTAAGGAGCTGAGGCTGGCCGCGAACCGGATCCTCCGGTCTCAGCCTCCCAAGTACTGGGATTACAAGCATGTGCCACCACGCCTGGTTTACAACTAATCATAAAATAGAGCACTTACAACAATATACTGTAATAAAATTTATGTGAATGTGGTCTCTTCCTCTCATCATGTCTCGTACTGACTGTAACCCTTCCAGTGATGATGTGAGATGATACATAAAGGAACCGCTTTATGACTTCTCTTTGGCATGTGTGAATTGCCAGCATCATTACTCTTATGCTTTGGAGCCATCATTAAGGAAAATAAAGTTTACTTGAACACAAACATTGATATTGGGAGTCAATCCCATAACCAAGACAGATACTAAGTGACTAACGGCGGGTAGATGAACAGCATGGATGTGCTGGACAGAGGAGTGGGTCACAGCTGGTGGTGGCGCACGCCTGTAATCCCAGTACTTGGGAGGCTGAGACAGGAGCAAACTGTTCACGTTTGTTTCTCTGGCACCTGCAGTTCTGAAGGGTGGAGGCTTTAAAGCAGGCTTTCTGGAGGGGGGGTGAGGGGGAAGAAGAGTCTCGAAGTATCGAACCATTAGATGAAAGGAGGGGGCAAGATTGGTGTGTGCTAAAGCTGCCTTTTACTGGAGTGCAAGAGCTGATTATTAAGTTTTCAGTAAGTGTGTGAGTTGGTAAACACAATACTAGTTAAAAATTATATAAGGCTACATTTAAATATGTTATTTGGAAACAAGGATAATAAATACTGAGAACTCATTATTTTCTTTTTTTTTGCGGTACTGGGGATTGAACGCAGGGGCTTTCTACCTCTGCGCTACACCCCTTGCCCTATTTTTTATGCTTTATTTTGAAATTGGGTCTCACGAGGTTTCAGAGGGCCTCACTAAGTAGAGAGAGAGACACACACACACACACAGGGAGAGAGAGAGCTGAGGCTGGCCGCGAACCCGGATCCTCTGGTCTCCGCCTTCCAAAGTACTGGGATTACAAGCATGCACCACCACGCCCGGCGAACTCATTATTTTCTAATGTTAATGAATTTTACTGTTCTCTGTGCTCTTGTATATCTATGTGGTAGAAATACTTTACAGTTGTGACAATCTCTTCCCAGCTCCGCATGCCAGGGTGGGATCATTTACACAATGAGAATCAGCAAACACCCTAAATCAGGTCTTAATTTATGGCTTTGCTGATTGTTTTTTTTTTTTCAGTACCAGGGATTGAACCCAGGGGTGTTCTACCTCCGCGCTACACCCCTGGCCCTATTTTTTATACTTTATTTTGAAACCGGGTCTCACGAAGTTGCGGAGGCCTCACTAAGTAGAGAGAGAGAGAGAGAGAGAGAGAGAGAGAGAGAGAGAGAACTGAGGCTGAGGCTGGCCGCGAACTCCGATCCTCTGGTCTCCGCCTCCCAAAGTACTGGGATTACAAGCGTGTGCCACCACGCCCAGCCTTTTGCTAATTGTTTTAAGAAGGCAATAAGAAAGCTGGGTGTGGTGGCATACGCTTGTAATCCCAGTACTTGGGAGGCTGAGACAGGAGGATCGCAGGTTTGAGGACAGCCTCAGCAAGTAGTGAGACCTGTTTCAAAATAAAAATAAAATAGGGCTGTGGGTGTAGCTTGGAGGTAGAATGCCCCTGGGTTCAAATCCCCAGTACCACACACACACACAAAAAGAAGGCAATAAGAGAAAATGTTTAAATGCATATTAAATTGAAAAGTGGGCTGAATCTGTAGTCATTACACAGCCTACTGTGAAGAGTAGGAATTATAGGAAATATTCTATCAGTATTTAGAAACTATTATTTGATTCATCTTAGAACTTACACCATTGACTAACAAGTGAAGTTCTAGCACAATAGTGCTAATGCTAAAACAAGTTTCAATTTAA
This sequence comes from Glis glis, assembly GCA_004027185.1. Classification (NCBI taxonomy): domain Eukaryota; kingdom Metazoa; phylum Chordata; class Mammalia; order Rodentia; family Gliridae; genus Glis; species Glis glis. Next base: position 4,768 of record PVJS01037736.1, read on the forward strand.
TGAATATAATTTATGTGAAGGTGAGAAACAAACAGTAAATCACAAAAAAGATTTAATAACATTAAACTTATTGGAAAAAGAGTGAATTGGGATGCAATTTCATTTGTCCAATCATGATTGAACTACAGCTGTCGATTAGCCATGGGTAAGTGTTCAGCCAACACCAACAAAGCATTCTGTGAGAAGTGGTTGACTATATAGAATTTCTGGTAAGACTGTGGTATATTTTGTTACTTATAAATTGTGGTGATAGATCTTTTTTTGTGTGTGTGTGTGTGTGTGGTACTGGGGATTGAACTCAGGGGGATTCTACCTCTGAGCTACTCCCTAGCCCTATTTTATTTTGAAACAGGGTCTCACTAGGTTGATGAGAGTCTCACTACTTGATGAGGCTGTCCTAGACCTTGGGATCCTCTTGTCTCAGCCTCCCAAGTACTAGGATTACAGGTGTGCACCACCACACACGGCTGAGATAGATCATATATAACAGTAAAGTTTATAGACATGCATACATTTTTCCAGAGAGCTGGTTATTAAACCTATCACATAACTGGGCTTGGTGGTGCATGCCTGTAATCCCAGTACTTGAGAGGCTGAGACAGGAGGATCACAAGTTCGTGGCCAGCCTCAGCAGCTTAGTGAGTCTCTCAGTAACCTAGCGAGACCCTGTTGCAAAATAAAAAATAAAATAGGGCTGGGGGTGTAGCTCAGAGATAGAATGCCACTGGATTCAATCCCCAGCATCGCAAAACAAATCACACCACTAGGATGTGTTATTCTGGAATCAGTCCCAGAGAACAGAATCAAGTCTAGTTAATATAAGTAGTTAGCTGGGCGTGGTGGCGCACGCTTGTAATCCCAGTATTTAGGAGACTGAGATAGGAGGATCACAGGTTCGCGGCCAGCCTCAGCTACTTAGTGAAGCCCTCCGCAATTTAGTGAGACCCTGTTTCAAAATAAAGAATAAAAATAGCGCTGGGGGTGTAGATCAGAGGTAGAATGCCCCTGGGTTCAATCCCCAGTACCACAAAAATGTGTGTGTGTGTGTGTGTGTGTGTGTGTGTGCGTGTGTGTGTGTGGTTAATGTAAGAAAATTATTGCAGAATGTTAAATGGATAACAGATTTGCTGGTCAGTGGAGGGGTAAGGAACCTGCAGAAACAGATACTAGACTGAAAATGACTCCCAGACAACTCCAAGTCATAGTCCTGAACTGGACACCACAGGTGCCTCTGCCCTGCCTCATTCAGGAAGCCACTCCTACACCTGCCATGTTCAGGAAGTTACTCCTACAGTAACAAAGTGAATCGCTGGCACTTCCAAATCCAAGCCTTGTCCAAGTGCATTGGATTGGTGGAACCCAAATCACAGAACCTTTGCTGCAAGGGAGCTTGGGAAGTGAAGTGATTGGTTTTCAGTCTCTACATGTTAAAAAGGGATTGGATCTCCATGAGGAGGGTGGGATGCAGTCATTGCCAGCTGAGGGGAATAGTGGAGAACTACACACATTGGAGGACTGTGCCTGGGGTTTGTATGACAGGTTCAGAGGCTCCTTATGGTCATGTGAGGAGAGGTGGGAGATGGTTAGAGTCTGGAAGTAGAGAGCCCTGAAGGCCAACTGAATAATTTGTTTTGTTTTGTTTTGTTTGTGGTACTGGGGATTGAACCCAGGGACATTCTACATCCCCAGCCTTATTATTATTATTATTATTATTATTATTATTTGCGGTACTGGGGATTGAACCCAGAGGCATTCTACCTCCAAGCTACAACCCCAGCCCTATTTTTTATTCTTTATTTTGAAACAGGGTCTCACTAAGTTGTGGAGGGCCTCACTAAGTAGCTGAGGCTGGCCACGAACCCAGATCCTCCTGTCTCAGCCTCCAAGTACTGGGATTACAAGGTTGTGCCACCATCCCCAGCTCCCTATTTTTTATTCTTCATTTTGAACCAGGGTCTCATTAAGTGGCGGAGGGCCTCACTAAGTATCTGAGGCTGGCCACAAACCTGCAATCCTCCAATCTCAGCCTCCAAAGTACTGGGATTACAAGCATGGCTACCACACCCGGCCAATTGAATACTCTAACTTCTCCTCCTCCCTGAAACCTGCTTCCTCTTGCCTAAAATTTTGAGGTGATTACCTTCACCATTTTGAAATGCCATAGGTCCCTAAATTTAACTCTCAGCTCTTTTGATACTACAGTTAGGATAGACTGGGGGAATGAGTGGTAAGGGATATAAATTGAAGACTTGCTTTAATCAGCATGTTGATTACATCCAGACCAGCAGAAAGGAGTTGGTTTTTAATCTGTTTTCACCTCCATTTCTTCATATGTAAAATGGCACCACTTACCTCATAAATTTGGTAATGAGAGCTGGGCATGGTGGCACATGCTTATAATCCCAGTACTTGGGAGGCCAAGACAGGAGGATCACAGGTTCACGGTCAGCCTCAGGTACTTAATGAGACCCTCCACAAGTTAGTGAGACCCTGTTTCAAAATAAAGAATAAAAAATAGGGCTGGGGGTGTAGCTCAGAGGTAGAATGCCCCTGGGCATTCAATCCCCCCTCCCACACAAATCAATAATGAGAATTAGTGTAATTCATACTCAATGAACATCCTCCCACTAGTCCAGCAGTTCTCAAAGTATTGTGGCTGGACCATCAGCATCGCTTGGGAATTGATTAAAATGCAGATTCTCAGCCGGGCATGGTGGCACACGCTTGTAATCCCAGTACTTGGGAGGCTGAGACTGGAGGATCCAGGTTCGCAGCCAGCCTCAGCTACTTAGTGAGGTCCTCCGCAACTTAGTGAGACCCTGTTTCAAAATAAAGAATAAAAAATAGGGCTGGGGGTATAGCTCAGAGGTAGAATGCCCCTGGGTTCTATCCCTAGTACCACAAAATAAATAAATAAATTAATTAATTAATTAAAATGCAGATTCTTAGGCACACTCAAGAGCTATTAAATCCAAAACTCTGGGAGGGAGGACTCAGTAAACTGTGTTTTAACAAGCCTTCTAGGTGATGTGTGCTAAAGCAGGAGAGCTGCCATTTAAGGGAGGATTTTTCAAATTTTGGCAAGTATGAAAATGCCAGGGTGTGCCGGGCGTGGTGGTGCACGCTTGTAATCCCAGTACTTGGGAGGCTGAGACAGGAGGATCCGGGTTCGTGGCCAGCCTCAGCTACTTAGTGAGGCCCTCCGCAACTTCATGAGACCCGGTTTCAAAATAAAGTATAAAAAAATAGGGCCAGGGGTGTAGCTCGTAGGTAAAATGCCCCTGGGTTCAATTCCCGGTACTACAAAAAAAAAAAAATAGAAAATGCCAGGGTGCTTTTTATAAAAATTTAAAAATTGGTGCATTATAATTATACATAATAGTGAGATTCATTGTGCTACATTTGTGCATGCACAAAAAAGGCAAATTCCGGCTCAGCGCAGAGGTGTGCACCTGAACTTTCAGTACTTGGGAGACTGAGACAGGAGGATCACAGGTTCAAAGCCAGCCTCAGCAACTTAGCAAGACCCTGTTTCAAAATAAAAAATGAAAAGGGCTGGGGTATAGCCCAGAGGTAGAATGTCCCTGGGTTGAATCCCCAGTAACACACACACACACACACACACACACACACACACATTCCTGTCTCACTGTAGAGATTGGTTCACTACTCTGGAATCTGCATTGGAGTAGGTGCCACAGGTGATTCTAATGAGGGATGCTCGGACTTCATTCTCAGAAAAGTAATAGAAGTCACACAGTGACAGCCGGGGGCGGGGGGTTCAGAGCAAGCAGATTTATTCATCAATGTAAAAATTTTATATAAAAATTCTGAGTTCTAGCTTTGAGAACTCAGAACAACAGGAGACACCAGGATGTACTCTGGTATGATCCCCTCTAAAGGGACTGCTTTATTTTCTTTTATTTCCTGCCTAGCCAGTGCCTCGAATGTTCTTCTAGGAGGGAGGCGGCTCCTGTAATTTACTCATACTGCCCCTAGAGGGCGAAACCAATAGCTGGTGGCCGCAAGTCCTCTGGACCACAGAAAGTTGGAAAGCATGATTTCCTGCTGGCATCACAAACATAACTGAGGCCCATAATCAATTCATTTTGAACAACTTATCACATGGGACACATGGGGAAACTTCTCTCTCCACAGACACAGTTGCAGTTAAAGACCCAGGAGAGCCTTTTCCAAGAGGAAGCTGTTCATGTTTGTTTCTCTGGCACCTGCAGTTCCTGGGTGATGAATGAATGTTGAATGAATGTTGAATAAAGCTCCAAGCACAATGCCTGGCATATAACAAAGGCTTATTAAATGTTTATTCTTTTTCCTTTTCTCACCAACAGTAATCTGTCTTGAATATTAGCCCTTTATAAAGTGTCTCTGAGCCAGGCGTGGTGGTACACACTTGTAATCCCAGTACTTGGGAGACTGAGACCAGAGGATCTGGGTTCGCGGCCAGCCTCAGCTACTTAGTGAGGTCCTCTGCAACTTAGTGAGACCCTGTTTCAAAATAAAGAACAAAAAATAGGGCTGGGGCTGGGCGTGGTGGCGCACGCTTGTAATCCCAGTACTTTGGGAGGCGGAGACTGGAGGATCTGGGTTCGGGGCCAGCCTCAGCTCTCTCTCTCTTTCTTTCTCTCTCTCTCCCTGTCTCTCTCTCTCTCTACTTAGTGAGGCCTTCCGCAACTTTGTGAGACCCGGTTTCAAAATAAAGGATAAAAAAATAGGGCTGGGGGTATAGCACGGAGGTAGAACGCCCCTGGGTTCAATCCCCGGTACCACAAAAAAAAAAAAAAAACATAGGGCTGGGGATGTAATTTGGAGGTAGAATGCCCCTGGGTTCAATCCCCGATACCACACAAAAAAAAAATAAATAAAAATAAAGTGTCTCTCTGAGTTCCTACTAAGAAAAGGTAAGATTTTATGAAGGTAGGAAATAAAAAGGAGAAATGACCTATCTTTCTAACCTTTCAGATCAGTGAGGATTGAAAGGAGAGTGAAAGCCCAGTATTGGTAAATGTGTAACGGCCCCCGTCATGTACTGTTGAGGGACTGTAAACAGAGCTAATCTCTCAGGAGGACAGTTTGGTAATGTGTATCAAAATTTAAAATATGTATTTAAAATATGCATACCTTTATGAATTATTCCCAAGGAGATAATCTAACATGAATATTCAGTTAGGATAAACTATTATACTGCAGTTTTAAATAATTCTCAAGTTTCAGAGGAGTAATTAGCCACGGCCTATCCTTTCACCACACTTACCCACAGCAGGTCAGCCCTTTGGTCACTCACGGCCCAGGCCGCTGGACACTCTGGATCCATGTTTTCATGATCAAGGGAGCATGGACATTCTCAAGAGAAAGAAATGTTGAGAATTGAGCCCTGGCTTTTAAAGTTTCCACCCCGAGTGAGCATCATGAGTCCTTTTGCAAGGAAATCTGAGGAAATTGACCAAAGCAAATAAGGCCATACCCAATTCAGAGGGTGAGAAAGTACAATCCTGCTGTGTGCCTGGGAGGAGAGCGGGAGGATTTGCGAACTGCCTATGTCCTCTCAGGACTTAAGATGTATGCACAGAATCTCTCTGAGTTACTTTCTGCCATAAGTCACAAAAAGCCACTGTGAGTGGCTTATTAAGTAGTAATTTTCTCATGTAATAATCTAGAATTAAGCATTCCAGGACTAGAACAGCTATTCTAAGAAGTCATCAAGAATGTAGGCCCCTTTTAGCTTCTCTCCTCCTCATTGATATCCGTGGTCCCATTCTAATGTCCACAATATGGCCATTCCACCACCAGCCATCACATCTGAGTCTCAGGCAGAGGAAAGGAGGAAGGACAACAATAGTTTTCCTGGGAGTTTTACGCAGCATTCTTTCATATATTTCTTGGTACTGGGGATTGAACCCAGGGGTATCCTACCTCCTAGCTACACCTCCGGCCCTATTTTATTTTTATTTTGAAACAGGATCTCACTAGGTTGATGAGAGTCTCACTACTTGCTGAGGCTGTCCTCGAACCTGTGATCCTCCTATCTTGGCCTCCCAAGTACTGGGATTATAGGTGTGTGCCACTGTGGTCAGCTTTAAGGAAGATTTCAAGCCCAAACTGTACAATTTGATAAATTTTTGCCTATATATACGTAATTATTGTGTGTAATCATTGCCCAAATCAAACTAAAGAATGTTTTGGCACTCCAGAAGGCCCTTGTGCCCCTTCCCAGACATATTTCCCCAAGAAAGGTCACTACTCTTATGACTCGTGTCACTACAGATTACTTTTGCCTATTCTTGAACTTCCTGTAAATGAAATCATATAGTATGCACTCTTTGTATCCGACTTCTTTCACACACCTGGACATTTGTTTTTTTGAGGTTTTCTTTTTTTGGTAGTACTGGGGATTGAACCTGGGGGTGGGGCATTCTACCTTTGAGCTATACCTCCAGCCCTTTTATTCATTTTTTTAAAATTTTTGAAATGGTCTCACTAAGTTGCCAAGGATCTCACTTAAGTTACTGAGGCTGGCATCAAAACTGCAATCCTCCTGTCTCAGCTTCCCAAGAACTGGGATTACAGGTGTGCGCCACTGAGACTGACTTGGTGTGTGTGTGTGTGTGTGTGTGTGTGTGTGTATTACTAGGGGTCTACCCAGGAGCATTCTACCTCTGAGCTGCACACCCATCCCTATTTTATTTTTTATTTGGAAACAGGGTCTCACTAAATTGCAGAAGGCCTTGCTAAGTTGCTGAGGTTGGCTGCGAACCTGCGATCTTCCTATCTGAGTCTCCCAAGTACTGGGATTACAAGCGTGCACAACCATGTCCGGCTGTATACATACACCTTATATATTCATAGAGAAAAGTTTTAAATAATACTCCTTAATATGTTACTACTAGTTATTTCTTGTTGTTAGGATTAATGTAATTTTAACTTTATGTACTTCTGGTTAGTTTGGATAATTTTAAAACTTTTTCTTTGCGGTACTGGGGATTGAACCCAGGGGCATTCTACCTCTGAGCTACACCCCCAGCCCTATTTTTTGTTCTTTATTTTGACTTTTTTTTTTTTGGCGGTACTGGGGACTGAACCCAGGGGCATTCTACCTCCGAGCTACACCCCCAGCCCTATTTTTTATTCTTTATTTTAAAACAGGGTCTCACTAAGTTGCAGATGGCCTCACTAAGTAGCTGAGGCTGGCTGCGAACCTAGATCCTCCAGTCTCAGCCTCCCAAGTACTGGGATTACAAGTGTGAGCCACCATGCACAGCTCTGTTCTTTATTTTGAAACAAGGTCTCACTAAGTTGCAGAGGGCCTCACTAAGTAGCTGAGGCTGGCCACAAACCAGTGATCCTCCTGTCTCAGCCTCTCAAGTACTGGGATTATAAGCGTGCGCCACCACACCTGGCTAGTTTTAAACTTTTAATTTTGGAATAATTTTAAATTTATAGAAAAATTACAAGAACAAAGAACTCCTAAATAACCTTAACCCAGATTAACTCAACAGTTGTTAACATTGTTCTTTTGTGTGTGTGTGTGTAGTGCTGGGGATTGAACCCAGGGGCAGTCTACCTCCGAGCTACACCTCCAGCCCTATTTTATTTTTTATTTGGAAACAGGGTTTCACTAAGTTGATGTGAGCCTCATTGAGTTCCTGAGGCTGGTCTTGAATCTCTGACCCTCCTGTCTCAGTCTCCCAATACTGGGATTACAGGCATGCAGCACCGTTCCTCCCAGCCAATTGTTAACATTTACCACGTTTGCTTTTTTTTTTTTTTTTTTTGCGGTACCGGGGATGGAATGCAGGGGAGTTCTACCTCCGCACTACGCCCCCGGCCCTATTTTTTATACTTTATTTTGAAACCGGGTCTCACGAAGTTGCGGAGGGCCTCACTAAGGAGGGAGAGAGAGAGAAAGAGAGAGAGAGAGAGGGAGAGAAAGAGCTGAGGCTGGCCGCGAACCCGGATCCTCCGGTCTCCGCCTCCCAAAGTACGAGGATTACAAGCATGCGCCACCACGCCCGGCCCACGTTTGCTTTTATATGTATTTTTCCCTGCCTGAATCATTTGAGAGTTAAATATAATTCATGATACTCACTTATTTCTGTATACTTAAGTGATTCTTTCTTTCTTTTTTTTTTGGTGACACTGGGGATTGAACCCAGGGGCATTCTACCTCCAAGCTACACCCCCAGCCCTATTTTTTTATTTTTATTTTGAAATAGGGTCTTGCTAGATTGATGAGAGTCTCACTACTTGCTGAACCTGTGATCCTCTTGTCTCAGCTTCCCAAGTACTAGGATTACAGGCGTGTGCCACCACACCCAACTAATATTGGTAGAATATGTAATCTGAAGTTCATAATCAGTTTTACCAACTGTCCTAATAACATCTTCTATAGTGACATTTTATTCCAGTGCCAGCATTGTAGTGTGTGTGTGTGTGTGTGTGTGTGTGTGTGTGTGTGTGTTACTGGAGATTGAACCCAGGAGCATTCTACCTCCAAGCTACACCCCAGCCCTATTTTATTTTTTATTTTGAAACAGGGTCTCACTAAATTGCTGAGAGCCTCGCTGAATTGCTGAGGCTGACTTTGAACCTGCAATCCTCCTGTTTCAACCTCCCAAGTACTGGGATTACAGGTGTGTGCCCCATGCCAGGTAACATAACATTTTTATTAAGACAAAAAAGAACACTATGGCCGGGCATGGTGGCGCACGCTTGTAATCCCAGTACTTTGGGAGGCGGAGACCGGAGGATCCGGGTTCGCGGGCATCCTCAGCACGCATGCGCGCGCGCTCGATCGCTCAATCTCTCTCTCTCTCTTCTTTCTCCTCTCTCTCTTTCTTCTCTCTCCTCTCTCTCTCTCTCTCTCTCTCTCTCTCCTCTCTCTCTCTCCCTCCCTCTCTCTCTCTCTCTCTCTCTACCTAGTGAGGCCCTCCGCAACTTCGTGAGACCCGGTTTCAAAAATAAAGCATAAAAAAAAAAAATAGGGCCGGGGGTGTAGCGCGGAGGTAGAACGCCCCTGCGTTCAATCCCCGGTACTGCAAAAAAAAAAAAAAAGAATACTATGCAAATTTAAAAATGGGGTCAGATGTAATACAGAGAGCTTATCTTCAAAGACCAGCCTGCCTGGAGCATCAGGGTGTAATCCTTTGTGTGTGTGTGTTTATGTGTCCAGGGCAGCTGTGAAGTCCTGCGGCTAGTAGACCTCACAACCTCCCCTTACTATTACAAGTGGATCTGGCAGCATCTGGAGCTGATAGACAACAGACCTCTGAGGACTCACGTCAATGGTAAGCCAGATGGCCACATCTGGAGTGGGAGCACCTGGGCCCTATCCTGGTTCCAGTCCCCAGCCCATATGATCTTAGCTATCTAGAGCCCTGAGGGCCAGACAGGATGTCTGGATTCATCCCTCCTACCAGCTGTAGAAATCTGGTCCACAGGCCGGGTTTCCAGCATCCTCCTCTTGAGCTTCCTCCTTTCCTCTCTGCAGGTTCTGCCACATCTACTAAATTGCCTCAGACATTCCCACTCTCCCTTTTTGCCCAACTCTTTTCTGCTTTTAGATTTTAGATTTAAACATCCTTTTCTTAGAGCATTCTCCCTGATTTCTCCTGCTGGGTCAGCATCTTCCATCACCCATTATATTCCGTTCAGGTACCCTGTAATTTTCTTTTTTCTTTCTTTTTTTTGTGGTACTGGGGATTGAACCCAGAGGCATTCAACCTGCAAGCTGCACCCCCATCCCTATTTTATTTTTATTTTGAAACAGGGTCTCGCTAGGTTGATGAGAGTCTCACTACTTGCTGAGGCTGTCCTCGAACCTGTGATCCTCCTGTCTCAGCCTCCCAAGTACTGGGATTACAGGCATGTGCCACCATGCCAGGCTCTTCTGTGGTTTTCTACCCCACTGAAATAATATAACTGGATCTAAAATGGTTATTAAATATCTCTTTCCCCAGGATTTAAATTCTGTAAGGGCTTCTTATTCCCAGGACCTAGGACCATGCCTGGCATCTAGTAGCTACTCAGAAGCAGCTCACAGAGTCAATGGATAAACATATCTTGGCTGCTGTGTGTGGTTATGGATCACCCCACACTGTGGACATGCACACACACTCTACAGAGTCTTATCCAAACTCATGTATCTGCTAATAAGTATGAGGAACAGATATTACTGAGTTCTCATTACATGCCCAGTATTCAACTTGACTGTTTATACATATGTCATTTGCATAATAGCTCTTTAAGAAGATAAGATTGTGATTGTATCCCCATTTTACAGATGTGGAAGGAAACTGAGGCTCAGAAAGGCAAATCTCTTTTTTTTTCTTTTTTTTTTTTTTTTTGCTGTGCTGGGGAACACAGGGGCATTTTTCCTCTGAGCTACACCCCCAGCCCTATTTTTTATTCTTTATTTTGAAACAGGGCCTCACTAAGTTGTGGAGGGCCTAAGTAGCTGAGGCTGGCCGCGAACCTCCCCAGACTCCCCTCTCTATTAACATCTCCAGCCTTCCTTCCGCAGTCTCCCTTTCCTTGCTGTTGGACACAGACATTGTCTGCTGACAGCCTCTAGAACCGGCCAAGGTTCTGACCAGCCTTCCTGACTCCAGGGCCATGTTTCCATTCACATCTCAGTTATGGTATTTTCCTTTCCTTTCCTTTTCCATCTTCTAGAGGTTTTTTTTTTCTTTTGGTCTGATCCACTTGGGTCAAGAACCCCAGACCTTAACAATGGTGCAGGTGTTTTGCATCTTACCTGGTACTGCATACTGATGTACTTCCCACCAGTCCTCCTGAGATTAGAACTGAGGCCAACACTGGAGGCAGAGAAAGGTGGGAGAAAAGAGAGGCGGAGCTGGGTCTGACACCTACTTACTAGGTGGGTGGCTTTGTTGAGTACTTAAAACCTCAGGCCCTGGTTTCTTCATATCCATCACGGGTTGTAGTGTGGCTAAGAATATAGGCTCGTGTTGGAATACAGGGTCCTTCTCTAACTAGTTATGAGATGCCGCATAAGCGACTCTTTGTCCCTGTGCACCAGTGCCCTCAGGGTCTGTAAAATGCAAATTACAGTTCCTATCTCATAGGATTATTATGATATTCAGCAAATTAATATATAAAACTCTTAGAAGCTAGGCATGGTGGTACACGCCTTCCAGGTACTTGGGAGGTGGAGATAGGAGGATCACAGGTTCCAGGACCACCTTAACAAGTAGTGAGACTCTCAGCAACCTAGCGAGACCCTGTTTCAAAACAAAAAATAAAAACAGGACTGGGGGTGTAGCTCAGAGGTAGAATGCCCCTGGGTTCAATCCCCAGTACTGCAAAAAAAAAACAAAACAAAACAACTCTTAGAACACTACCTGGATGCATTCATATACAGATGTTCCTCGCCATTGTCACATCACTACTAGGGAGGCTGAAGGAGGTCACGTACACATGGAGGGGGGCGTGGTAAGTGCTCAGTAAGTGTCATTTTTCTGTTCCATTGCTGATCCACTAGAAAAAAAATGCTGTAGCCCCCAAATTTGGTATGTTATATTTTCATTGTAATTCAGTTCAAAATACTTTTAAATTTCCCTTTTGATTCCTTCTTTGATCCAGTGAATATTTAGAAGGATGTTATTTAGTTTCCAAACATTTGGGGACTATCCAGGTATCTTTCTGTTATTTATTTCTATGATAACATACTTTGTATGCTTTGAATCCTTTTAAATATATTGCAACTTGTTTTGTGGCTCAGAATATAATCTATCTTGGTAAATGCTCCATTTGCATTTGAAAAGAATATGCTGTCATCAGGTGCGTGTGCTGTGAATGCTAATCAGGCCAAGTTGGTTTATAGTGTAGTAGAGTCATCTAGACCCGCCTGATGTTCTACTTGCTCTATCACTTGTTAATAGAGAAGGTTGTTAAAAATCTCCAACTACGCCGGGCGTGGTGGCGCACGCTTGTAATCCCAGTACTTTGGGAGGCGGAGACCGGAGGATTGGGGTTCGCGGCCAACCTCAGCACGAATGCACGTGTGCGCGATCTATCTCTCTCTCCTCTCTCTCTCTCTCTCTCTCTCTCTCTCTCTCTCTTTCTCTAGCGAGGCCCTCCGCAACTTCGTGAGACCTGGTTTCAAAAATAAAGCATAAAAAAATAGGGCCGGGGGCGTAGCGCGGAGGTAGAACGCCCCAGCGTTCAATCCCCGATACCGCAAAAAAAAAAAAAAATCTCCAACTACAATTATAGATATATTTTTCTCCTTGCATTTCTCAGTTTTTGCTTCATGTATTTGTGTGTGTGTGTGTGTGTATGTGTGGTGCTGGGGATTGAACCCAGGGGCATTCTATCTCTGAGCTATACCCCCAGCCCAACTTTATTACTTTTTTATTCTGAAACAGGATCTCACTAGGTTGATTAGAGTCTCACTACTTGTTGAGGCTGTCCTTGAACCTGCAATCCTCCTCTCTCAGGCTCCCAATTTCTTCATGTATTTTGAAGCTGTCTTTTTATTTTTTTTATTTTTATTTATTTACTTTTTTTTGCGGTACCAGGGATTGAACCCAGGGGCGTTTTACCTCTGAGCTATACCCCTGGCCCTATTTTTTATACTTTATTTTGAAACTGGGTCTCACTAAGTTGCGGAGGGCCTCACTAAGTAGCTGAGGCTGGCTGCGAACCAGGATCCTCCAGTCTCAGCCTCCCAAGTACTGGGATTACAAGCGTGTGCCACCACGCCCGGCCCGATTTTATTTCTTATTTGAAAACAGGGTCTCACTAAATTGATGAGAATTTTACTACTTGCTGAGGCTGTCCTCGAACCTGTGATCCTTCTGTCTCAGACTCCCAAATACTGGGATTATAGGCATGCTCCATCACACCTGGCTCCCAGCCCTATTTTTTTATTCTTTTTTTTTTTTTGCGGTACCGGGGATTGAACGCAGGAGCGTTCTACCTCCGCGCTACTCTCCCAGCCCTATTTTTTTTTTATACTTTATTTTGAAACCGGGTCTCATGAAGTTGCGGAGGGCCTCGCTAAGGAGAGAGAGAGAGAGAGGGAGAGAGAGAGAGAGAGAGAGAGAGAGAGAGAGAGAGACAGGGAGAGAGAGAGCGAGAGAGCTGAGGCTGGCCCCGAACCCAGATCCTCTGGTCTCCGCCTCCCAAAGTACTGGGATTACAAGCGTGCGCCACCACGCCCGGCAGCCCTATTTTTTATTCTTTATTTTGAAACAAGATCTCACTGAGTTGTGGAGGCCTCACTAAGTAGCTGAGGTTGGCTGCGAACCCAGATCTTCCGGTCTCAGCCTCCCCAAGTACTGGAATTACAAGCGTGCGCCACCACAACCGGCTTTTATTTTATTTCAAAAGAGAGTCTTGCTAGGTTGCTGAGGGTCTCACTAAGTTGCTGAGGCTAGCCTGGAACCTGCAATCCTCCTGTCTCAGCCTCCCAAGTACTGGGGTTATAGGCAGGTGCCACCACACCCGGCTATATTCAGGGCTTTTTTTTTTTTTGCGGTACCAGGGATTGAACCCGGGGGTATTCTACCTCCAAGCTACATCCCCAGCCCTATTTCTTATTCTTTATTTTGAAGCAGGGTCTCACTAAGTTGTGGAGGGCCTCACTAAGTAGCTGAGGCTAGCCGTGAACCCGTGATCCTCCTGTCTCAGCCTCCCAAGTACTGGGATTACAAGCATGCGCCACCACGCCCAGCCCTATTCAGGGCTTTTTAAAAGTGATTTTAAGCCAAGCTTACTCCTTGCGGAGTTTGGATTTATTTCTGTTAACATCCCTTTAAAATTAGTGTTGCTGGTTGCAGTGGTACACACCTGTAATCCCAATACTTGGGAGGCTGAAACAGGAGGATCACAGGTTTGAGACCAGCACATGGTAACTCAGTGAGACTCTGTTTCAAAAATTAAACAACAGCCAAACATAGTCGCGCTCACTTGTAATCCCAGTACTTGGGAGGCTGACACAAGAGGATCCGGGTTCGTGGCCAGCCTCAGCTACTTAGTGAGGCCCTCTGCAACTTAGTGAAACCTGTTTCAAAATAAAGAATAAAAAAATAGGGCTGGGGGTGTAGCTCGGAGGTATAATGCCCCTGGGTTCAGTCCCCAGTACTGCAAAAAATAAAACAAAACAAAAAGACAAAACTAAAAGGGCTGGGGGTGTAGCTCAGACATAGATCGCCCCTGGGTTCAGTCCTAGTACTATACATACATACACACACACAAAATCAATGTTACTGAGGTATAATTTTTTTTTTGGTGGAACTGGAAATTAAACCCAGGGGCATTCTATTTCTAAGCTACAAACCCCAGCCCTATTTTCTTTTCCTTTTTTTTTTTTTGTGGTACTGGGGATAGAACCCAGGGGCATTTTACCTCTGAGCTACATCCTAGCCCTATTTTCTACTTTGAAACAGGATCTCACTGAGTTGTGGACAGCCTCACTACAAGTTTCTGAGGCTGGCCACAAACCTGTGATCCTCCTGTCTCAGCCTCCCAAGTACTGGGATTACATGCATGCGCCACCACACCGGCTCTGAAGTATAATTTTTATACAATAAAGGGCACACATTTTAAATGTGTAATTCAATGAATTTTGACAAATCATAACTTCTGTGTAATAAACACAGTTACATTACAGAACATTTTTATCACCCCAGAGAGTTCGCTTGTGCCCCATCCCAGTCAATCTCCACCTATCATCCCTGACCCTAGGCAACCACTGATCTGCTTTCTGTCACTATAGGTTAGCTTTGCCTTTCCTAAGGTTTCATATACATGGATTTATGCAATGTGGACTCTTTGGTGCCTCGCTTCTTCCACTAAATATATTGTTTTTGATTAGTTGGGGTTTTATTTTTATTTCTGAGCAGTATTTCCTTGGATATATTTTAAATAACTTGCAGAGAAGGGACTATTATGTGTTGGCACTGTGCTAGGCATCTCATACTTTACCCATAATTTTTTTTTTTTT
>PVJS01037737.1:0-19754 GCA_004027185.1 Glis glis
GAGGAGGAGGAGGAGGAGGAGGAGGAGGAGGAGGAAGAGGAGGAGGAGATCCACACCCTAATCCCTAAACCTGTGAAGTTACCTTATATGGCAATAAATGGGAGGGGTCTTCACAGATGTGATTAATTGAAGAACCACAGATGGGGTGATTATCCTGGGTTATCCAAATGGTCCTTAAACACAGTCACAAGCATCCTTATGAGAGGCAGAAGGAGATTTGACACACAAGGAAACAACGACAGGGTGATGGAGCAGAGAGAGATTTGCGATTCTGACCCTGAAGACTGGAGCGAGGTGGCCACAGCCAAGGGGTGCTGGCAACCACGACACAGAGAGAGGCACAGCAGCGCCTCCCCGCGAGCCCTGAGCGAACAGCGCAGCCCGGCTGGCTGCAGCCCCGTGAGACTGATTTTGAGCTTCCAGCCTCCAGAACTGTAAGAGAATAAACTTCTGCTCTTCAAGCCACCAAGTCTGTAGCAATTTGTTACAACAGTGGCAGAAAAAGCATACATTCCTTCAATTTCCCCGAGCTGTAAGTTGTCCACTCGTTCCAGTCACCTTCCCAGCCCAAAAAGGGTCTCCAAATTCTGCCTTCTGTCCCCTCCCCTCCTGTCTTCGCCTGCTGCTGTAACAACACGCCAGGCTGGGCGACGTTAACAACAGGAATAGAATCCTCACAGTTCTGGGGCTGGAGTCCAAGGTCAGGGTGCAGGCAGGGTCGTGTGAGGAGGGCTCTCCTTGCAGTCTCCTCACATGGCCACTCCTCAGTGCGAACAAGTGCAGAGAGGAGGCAAGCTCTCTGCGGTCCTGTGGGGGAGGGGTAGATACTGGGGATTGAACCCAGGGGCATTCTACCTCCAAGCTACACTCCCAGCCCTTATGTATGTATGTATTGATTTATTTATTCATTTACTTACTTACTTATTTGAAACAGGATCTTGATACTTACTTACTTACTTACTTACTTACTTATTTGAAACAGGGTCTCAATAAGTTGCTGAGAGTCTCGCTAAGTTGCTGAGGCTGGTCTCAAACCTGTGATCCTCCTGTCTCGGCCTCTCAAGTACTGAGACTCCCAAAATTACAGACATGCACCATCATTTCTGGCTGGTATCTCCTCTTATAAGGGCACAATCCCATCATAAGGACCCTCTCCTTGTCAAACCTAATTGTCTTTAAAAGTCTCCACCCCCAAATGCTATCACATCTGGGGTTAAGGCTTCAACACCTGAGTTTGGGGGTACAATGCATCTCCTCAAACTTCCCCTCTCCCCATCACGGTCCTGGGCTGTCTTTCCCACCCCACTACTCCTTGACTGCCCTGACGCAGGACGCTCCGAAAGTCCATCCTTCTCCCAGCACCAGGACCGCTCTGCAGTCCCATGTCTCCAACTGACCACCAGCTCTATTGCCAGGTCATCTACTCGGCACCAGCAAACCCCAGTCATCTCCTGTCCCCCTCCATCTCCCCCTCAGTGCTGCCACCAGAACCATCGTTCTCTCAAATCCCTCAGTTCTGTTAGGACCCTGCCATCGTCCTCTCTGGGCTCTGGAATTCCTGCATTCTCTGTGTCCAGAGACTTTCAGTATCGGCAGTCCGGTATGGACCCTGCCTGAAGAGCAAAACATAAAAAAATTAAATAAACTTAAAAATTGAGCTGGGCACAGTGGCACACACCTATGAGCCCAGGTATTCAGGAAGATGAAGCAGGAGGATTACAAGTTCTAGGCCAGCATGGGCAACTTAGTGAGAACTTGTATCAAAAAAATTTTTTAAAGGGCTGGGGATGTAGCTCAGTGGTATAGCATTTGCCTAGCATGCACGAGACCTTGGATTTGATCAATCCCCAGCACTAAAAAAAGAAAACTCCAGCGAGTTCAAGTGATCAAAACCTGAACCAGAGCCTACAGCACGGTGGAGCTTCTGAAAACCAGTGCAGCCTTTCCTCACATGGGCGTGAATCCCGTACTCCAGAGCTAACGGGCCCACTGTAGTCCCTGCTGATGGCTTAACTTAGCGGACACCTCTGGGCACTGCTTTAAACAGGACACCTTTGGGTCCGGGTAAGGTTGGCCAAGATAGTGGGTTCCAAAAATGACCCTACACAGGAACTGAAGAGGCCAGGGATGCTCAGTCGTCAGAAGAGGTGACGAGACAACACAACAAGCTCACACTGAAGATCTGCCTTGTTAGAAATGAAGACTCGTCCCTGGTTGACAGCACACTCAAGGAGACTAAAATGTGAGTACTTATTAGCTAGGAGACCTCAGAAAAGTTCTATAACATCTCTGAGTCTTAAAACCCCTGTCCACAAAACAAAGATAATAATGCTACTGCAAGCCGGGTGTGGTGGTGCATACGTGTAATCTCAGTACTTAGGAGGCTGAGACAGGAGGATCACATTCAAGGACAGCCTCAGCAATTTAGCCAGACCCTCAGCAACTTAGTGAGACCTTATTTCAAAAAAAATAGGGCTAGGGGTGTAGCTCAAAGGTAAAATGACTCTAGGTTCGGTCCCCAGTACCGTGAAAGTGGGGGGGGGGTAAGTGTAGCTCAGAGGTAGAATGCCACTGGGTTCAATCCCCAGTACCACAAAAAATAAAATAAAACAATAATAATGCAACTGCAGAGCACTGTTGTGAGAATTAAATGTAATCGTGCATGTAAAGCATTTAGCACTGTGCCTGGCAGATGCTTGTTAAGTGTTCACCAAAAAAAAAAAATAATAACTAAAAAGAATTCACTAGGAAAAGGTAAATTTCAGCTAACCATTAAAAAGCACTTTTCTAAATTTAGGATTTAAGCAACGTGAAGTGGGTCTCACTGAGTTACTAAAATCCCAGTTCTAGGTGGATTCAAACAAAGGCTGGAGAACCATTAGCCTGGGCTCTAGTGATGTCCAGTTAGACACGGTGGTCTCTGGAAAGAAGGACCCTTCCCACTGTCCAGTGGAACGTGGTGGCACTGAAGATCTGGTGTCATTAGCATGGTGACTTTATCACTTAAAGGTAATGAGATGTACTTACAACTAAGAACTTGTTCTTATTTCACCAGAAACAAATCACATGCATCCTCACACATAACAAAAAAAAATAGTCATCTTTTGTCATTTAAAAGTCATTCCCTAAGAATGCTGTCTTTATGGGACATGCAGAGTTTAAGCGTCTGCTTTCAGTAGACTGGTACATCAGTTACTCTATAATAAATATCTATTCAGTGCTGATACCATATCCCCTTGTTCGCACTGAAGATAACCTGGGATTAGATCCAAACTCTCACAAAATGACTACATATACACATTACTCTTTCAGGGGGGCAGTAAAAAGTCTCCATTTTGAAAATATACTTCATCACATGAATGAAGGTTACTTCCATCTAAAAATGCTCCTATGTTTCTAAGTGCAATTAATAGGAATACCAGAAATCTCCCTGGATAAATAAAGGCATAATAGAAAAGGTACCAAAGTACAGAAATTACAAACTCCCTGGTTTTCTGGCAAGATAGAAAGGGTGGTGAAATAATTGTGTTAATCTCCTTGAATTTGCCCATGAAGACATGATAGAAAATAGAATAGCAAAACCCAAAACTTAAGCATTTATAACAAAGCTAGGTGAAAGGCATTGCCACAGAACATAAAAGAGAAACAAAGAGAGCTACAAGATCTGCAAACTGTCAGCAAAGATTGGGAGAAGCCAAGGGAAGGAAAGAAGAATCCCCACAAAACTAACAGGTAATACTGGGATGAACGTCAACCTGAGAAAGGCAGTCAACACTGACCTCAAGCTTCACAAGCTCCAATTCAAAGGCAAAGACATGGGAACAACCGTGAAGTCTGACGGTGTGAAGCCATGTGCACGCTAGTATAACTAACAAGCCAAAGCTGCCTTTCAGGACACAGCCCACGAGGAGAAGAAAGTACTGGAACTAGAATCCAAATCAAGCAGGCCAGACACAACTGGGGTAAAGGAAACCTCAAACATAATGAAAAGTGAGAGCAAAGGAGGCAGACCTTTTAAATCATTTATGGGGTGGGGGGAAGAGCAAGAGGAGAAAGCTCTAGAATCACCATGTTCAAAAATCTCTCCAGACGTACTCTTCCTCATGAAAGTGCAGGAAGACTCGTCTCACTTAAACAGGAGTATCAGAAAGACTGCACTCAAATATCACACCGTGAAGGAAAAAGGAGAGAGAAGCAACATATCACAAAAGAAGCATGCTCACAGAACTGACACAAACCCTAATGTAATACCTTGAAGCAAGTAAAAAGAAGTCGTGAAAATGATACATGTATAGAAAAATATACATGAATCAGAATGGAAAATTCCAGAAATGTATGACTGAAGAAATGAAACATTTAAAAAGCAGAAAATAGGACTCAGAAAGGGCTTGAAAAACTAAAGAAAAAACTTGTTTCAGCAATGAAGAGAGAACTCCGAGGAACACAAGAGCTAGACAGTGGAAAGGAGGAAAGATTTTTAAATCCAAAAGAAATAGAAGGTAAAAAGGATTTGAGGGAAAGTGACAGATGTCAATGACAGGCAAAGAAGATCCAACATACATACATTAGAAATGTCTGAGGAATAAAATCAAAGCAACAGAACAGAACAAATACTAAAAACTATAGCTCAAGAAAAATTTTATAAAACATAAAGACAGGAAACTACACCTTGGATCTAAAAAAAGTTGACCCAGAATAGCCATTGCCAATAAATAGTTCTGCAAAACTCTTGAAAAATAAGAGTAATTTTTTGTGTGCTCAAGAAAAAGAACAAGTCACTTTTAAGGGGAAAAGGGATCGTCATTAAATACTGACAGCAATGCTCGAGCCATGATAACAATGGAGTGTTACATATATTTAAGTGCTATGTTTAAGATACTTGGGAAAGAAAACATGAACCAAGAATTTTATATTCAGCCAAAATTAATGTATAGAGGCCACAGGAAAAAGTAAAAACATGCAGGAGCTCAACATATATTGTTCCATTGGATTTTTTTTTTTTTTTTGCGGTACCGGGGATTGAACCCAGGGGCGTTCTACCCCCGAGCTACGCCCCCGGCCCTATTTTTTATACTTTATTTTGAAAGCAGGTCTCAGGAAGTTGCGGAGGGCCTCACTAAGTAGCTGAGGCTGGCCGCGAACCCGGATCTTCTGGTCTCCGCCTCCTAAGTACTGGGATTACAAGCGTGCACCACCACACCCGGCTTGTTCCAATGGATTCTCCCTGAAGAATCTAGTGGAGAAAGTGCTGAAGTGAAGCATCAGTATGAGGATTGGCAGGGATGATTAAAAATATGTTTATTCGTAGAACTCAGACTGAATGATGGTTCTAAAGAAACAGTAGACTATGTCACAGCTATGTGATCTGACAATGCAGATACTGTACAACAGTTTAAAAGGTAAGAAGCACGGGAGATATGAAAGATGACAAATAATATACAAAAGCATATGAAAAATTCATAGAAAGTATATGAAAAATAATAAATCCACTGATTTCCTTATAGGTAGACTGTGAGTAAAAGGATATTATTTCAAATTAGATTCTGTGTGAAAGAGAGCGGAGAGGAAAGAAAAAGTTATTAATACATGGTAAAGAACCATTAGACAATAATAAAAGAAATGAGAGAAGGGAATAAAGGATATCATAGAAAGTTACAGACATAACATTATCCATTCATCTGAGCTTATCTTATTCAACTTCTTGCTTTGTTGTCTCACCTGCTATTACTGCATAGGTTTTTAAACGTATGACAAACTATAGAGTAATAAAAGAACCAACATTACTAAATTCCCACCCAGCTTTGACAAATCCTAACACTTCACCATATTTGCTCCAGTACTTTTTTTTAATAAAATTACAGTTGTGGTTAAAGCTTCCTGCATCTTCTGCAATGATCCCCTGTCTCTGTCCAACCCAAGATATCCACTCTTCTGGGTTTAATTCATCATTCCGATCCACAGACAGTATATTGTATTCTTTAAGATTATATAACTGTTAGTCTTAAAATGTCTTGTGTCCCTCAGAACTGGTTTTCAGATTCCTCTGTGTTAGCAGTTCTACTTCTGCTGTTCTCAGTAAGGCACATCCTAGGCCCGCCTGTGGGACATTCGTAGGGTTGTCACTGTTTGTTACAACTTAGGACTGAGGAGATCATGGCATTTAGTGGGTGGGTGTCCTGAAATGTTCAAGTCAGTCATGCACAATGAAAAACTTTCTCTTGTCCCCTATGGCTTTCAAATAACTCAAGAGACATTCATTTAGGTGAAAAAGTATCAAGAGCATAGAACTCAACTCTATTTTACTTCTACAGGAGAGTTTGTTTTGTTTTGATCTGCCTAGTTTTAAATTAACACATAAATCATGAGAAGAGTGCATTTGGTTTTATTCAAACAAAGAGAATATTGTAGTGATACATGCATACCCATGTTTATAGCAGCACAATTCACAAGGCCAGGTTATGGAATCAACCTGGGTGTCCCTCAGTAGATGAATGGATAAAGAAAATGTGGTATATAGACACAATGGAGCTTTACTCAGCCACAAAGAAGCACAAAATTATGTCATTTCAGGAAAATGGATGGAACTGAAGAACATCATGCTAACTGAGATCAGCCAGACTCAGACGATTAAGGGCCACATGTTGTCTCTTATATGTGGAAGCTAGAGAGAAAAAAAAAGGAAAGGAGAGCAAATGAAAATTAAGTGAAAGACCAGTAGAATAATGGAAAGGGATTGAGAGAGGGAAGAGAGGAGGTTACAGGGAAATATGGGGAAGGAAACAGATAATAATGATGTGTGCATATATGAATGTATCACTATGAATCTCACCATCATGTATAATTACAATGAACCAATAAAAATTACTAAAAAAGAGTTATAAACCAATTCAAAAACACAGTTTGTCTCCAATGGCAACACCACTCAATGTATTGAAAACACATCATAAAGCATTTGTATCAGTCTGTTCTACTAGCTGTTATATTTGTGATAATTCTTCATATGCATACCAGTACACTTCCTTAGCCCTATTTAAAATGTCATATTAAGCCGGGCATGGTGGCGCACGCTTGTAAGCGACCGGAGGATCCGGGTTCACGGCCAGCCTCAGCTCTCTCTCTCTCTCTCTCTCTCTCTCCCTGTCTCTCTCTCTCTCTCTACCTAGTGAGGCCCTCCGCAACTTCGTGAGACCCGGTTTCAAAATAAAGTATAAAAAAAATAGGGTCGGGGCGTAGCGGAGGTAGAACGCCCCTGCGTTCAATCTCCGGTACCGCAAAAAAATAAATAAATAAAATAAAATGTCATATTAAGGAAATTGTCAACAATAAGGTATGTTTCTTCCTACCTCTTAAATTCATACTCCTTCATTCTATGTGGGTGTAAGCAACTAACTAAATTGTATCTATCAGTATCATCATACCAAGCATTTATATATCTAAATAACCATGCTTTTCAAAATTACCTTCCTTTATTTCTTCATTATATTACATTTAGGATATAATATATTTTTATAAATGCTATGTATAGACAATTCAAGATCATGGACTAGGTATGATAAACTATTGATTCTGAAAAGGGCACATTGGGTCTGATAGAGCTGAAAATTGCTGCTAAATATAGATCCACTGTATTATGACACTGCAATATGTCTATCAAATTTCCTGCTAATGGACATCTGTCTCCCTCCTAGTTTTCTGCTGCTACAAATAAAATGGCTACAACAGTCTCATGGATTTCCTCAACCACACAAGTTAATGCTTTGTAAATATCTGCTACTCATCAGTGGCTCATCTTATGTTCTTTTACATTGGTGTTTTCTGATGCAAAAACTATTAACATGCTCAAAATTAATTTTTTTTTTTTGCGGTACCGGGGATTGAACCCAGGGGCGTCCTACCTCCGCGCTACACCCCCGGCCCTATTTTTCTATACTTTATTTTGAAACCGGGTCTCACAAAGTTGCGGAGGGCCTCACTAGGTAGAGAGAGAGAGAGAGAGAGAGAGAGAGAGAGAGAGCTGAGGCTGGCCGCAAACCCAGATCCTCCGGTCTCCGCCTCCCAAAGTACTGGGATTACAAGCGTGCACCCCCACGCCCGGCTCAAAATTGAATTTATTGATGTTTTCCTTCATAGTTTGTGCTTTCAGTGTCTTAAATTAAGAAATATTCCTTTACATCCAGGTCATATGGATAGTTTCATATTTTCATCTAACAGTTTTAAATTCTTGTAGGGCATGGTGGTGCATACCTGTAATCCCAGTACTTGGGAGGCTGAGACAGGAGGATCACACATTCAAGGCCAGTACATGGTAACTCAGTAAGACTCTGTTTCAAATAAAATAGGACTGGGGGGTGTAGCTCAGAGGTAGAGTGCCCCTGGGTTCAATCCCCAGAACCATACCATAAAATAAAATAAAAGTTTTAAATTCTTGCTGTTCAAATTTTGTATGTATGTTTGTTTGTTTGTTTTTGCAGTACTGAGGATTGAACCCAGGGGTGCTCTATCACCGAACTACATCCCCAGCCCTTTTCTTTTTTATTATTTTGAGACAAGGTTTTGCTATGTTGCCCAGAATGGCTTTGAACTTGCATCCTCCTGCCTCAGCCTCATGAGTTGCTGGGATTACAAGTGAGCACCACTATGCCTGGCTCAGGTTTGGTTTTTTAATTCACATCCACATTTTTAAATTTATATTTGTATAGGTAGAAAATATAATTTTATTTTCATTATGCCGATATGGACAGCCAATTGTCCCAGAATCATTACTCTCTCCCTAATGACTGAGACAGCCTCTCTTCTATATCCCATTTCCATATGAGAGTGGTACTATTTACAGACTCCCGACTCAACTTCCTTGGTCAATTTGTCCCTAAAAATATCACAATCTCAACTGCTCTAGTTTTAGAAGTTCTGACAAGGACATACACCTCATTCTAGAAAACTGTCTTGATTATTCTTAGCTCCTTATTCCTTCATATACATTTTAGAGATTACCAACTTTATTGGGGGGGAGTTATTGGAATTCTTCAAGAAACTGCATGTATCTGGGTTAACCTAAGGAGAAATGATCTTTATTATATTGCCTTCCCAACATGAACAGGGCTGCAGGGTTTCTCAGCCACAGCACTAATGACTTTGGGGGCCGGATAATCCTTTGCTGTGAGAGGCCGCCCTGTGCACTGTAAGACGTCTTAACAGCCTGCCTGCCCTCTGCCCACTAGATGCCAGTAGCACCTGCAACAGCAAAAACTCCTGACGTTGCCAGCTGTCACCTGGGAAGGGCAGGAGGTACAAAAGCACTCCTGGTTCAGAACCGCTGGCCTGGATTAAATTCTTTAATGGTCATAGACCACTCAGGTCAATTTTTTTCCCTTGGGCTAATCCTGGTAGGTTATTCTTCTTAGAAACTATGCATTTCATCTCAGCTTCCAAATTTATGAGGATAAAATCATTTTTAAAAGTCTCATGTTGCCGGGCGTGGTGGCGCACGCTTGTAATCCCAGTACTTCGGGAGGCGGAGACCGGAGGATCCGGGTTCGCGGCCAGCCTCAGCTCTCTCTTTCTCTCTCTCTCTACCTCTCTCTCTCTCTCTCTCTCTCTCTCTCTCTACCTAGTGAGGCCCTCCGCAACTTCGTGAGACCTGGTTTCAAAATAAAGCATAAAAAAATAGGGCCAGGGGGTGTAGCGCGGAGGTAGAATGCCCCTGGATTCAATCCCCGGTACTGCAAAAAAAAAAGTCTCATGTCCTAAATTTTTCTTCATTATGTATTACACCTCTCATTTGATTTCTAGTTACCTTTGCTTCGTTCATTTTCTCTTTAAATCAGTCTTACCAGAACTAAATCTATTTTACTAGTCAAATGGCTTTTGGTTTTGTTGACTTTATTGTATCTTTTTCTCTTTCATTTATCTGTATTCTTAAATGTATTGTTTTCCTTCTTTTATCTATTTATTTATTTATTTATTTATTTATTTATTTTGCATGTGTAATACTGGCGATTGAACCTAGGGACATTCTACTTCTGAGCTACACCCCAGCCCTATTTTATTTTTATTTTGAAACAGGATCTCGCTAGGTTGATGAGAGTCTCACTACTTGCTGCAGTTGTCCTCGAACCTGCGTCCTCCTATCTTGTCCTCCCAAATACTGGGATTAAAGGTGTGCACCACACTCTGCTTACCCTCAGACCTTTTACACTTTTTTTTTTTTTGAGGTACTGGGGATTGAACCCGGGGCATTTTACCTCCGAGCTACACCCCCCGCCTTATTTTTTATTCTTTATTTTGAAACAGGGTCTCAATAAGTTGTGGATGGCCTCATTAAGTAGCTGAGGCTGGCAGTGAACCCGGATCCTCCGCTGTCAGCCTCCCAAGTACTGGGATTACATGCCTGCGCCACCACACCCGGCTTATTTTTTATTTTGAAACAAGGTCTCCCTAAATTAGCACACGCTGGCCTCAAATCTGTGATTCTACTGCCTCAGGCTCCCAAGTACTAGGAATACAGGCATGCACCACCACACCAAGCAAAGGCTAGATTTTTTTTAAATACAATGTATCTCTGAGTTGATTTTGTTTGTTTGTTTGTTTGTTTGTTTGTTTCAGTGCTGGGGCTTGAACTCAGGGCTTTGTGCTTGCGAGGCAAGTGCTCTACCACTGAGCTATACCCCTCAGCCCTTCTCTGACTTTTACTTGATAGATTTAACCCATTTAAACTTTTTGTAATTGTAGAAATGTTCAGATTTGTTTCCACAGTTCATTTTGCAGTGTATATGCGTTTTTCTATGCCATTTATTCACTTCTGCTACCTACTGAATGAGACACATTGTAATTCTTTTTTTTCCCCCTCCAATGGTTTGAATGGTATGGACTTGATCCCTTCAATCAGTTCCAAAACAGTTTCAGACACCTCTAAAAGCATTGACTCGTCTCTGTTTTCTCTCATCTCTGCTTTTGGGATTCTTAATTGTCCACATTGGAACGTATCCTATCTTCCATGGCTCTTCGTAAACACGAAAAGGAAGACTCATTTGGTTGTACATTCTGGGTAGGTTCCTCAGATCTCTATTTTGGTTCACTCACTATTTCTCATAGGCTTCTGGTTCACTTAGCATATTTTTCATTACAAACTGTTCTCTTTGACACTTCCAGGGAAATATGGCAGGATGGTCCCACACATTTACTTTTGCTTTTCTAAAAGCCCCCACGAAACTAGGAGAAGAGGGATTTTTTTTTAAGAAGACAAACCCATTAGGAAAAGAAAATGAAAGAGGAAACAAAAACAATTTTTAGAAACTAGAAAACATATGGGCAAGTGGTAATTGACTTAACAAATCCCTAACACAGCAGCATGAAAGCAAAGAGGCAAAGATTCATACCTCAGGACAGCCCCCACCCCCAAGAGGAACTGGCAAGACAATGAAATAAAGAGAAGACTGGCAACAGGAAGGGGAGTTCAAAGCCTGTTTAAACCGCTCTCCAGATCCCCTCCCAACTGCACAGAAGGCAACACACTCACCCCCATTCCCCGCCAGATGCCTGGAGAGGTATTCCCTGGAGAGAGTTTCTTCTCAGACAGGCTGGTTGTCGAGAGAGGGTGCCACGCTCTCTTGTTTGAGGACCACCAGTCTCAGCCAAAGGTGCGGGAAACAAATTGAAAGGGGCTTAGCAAATGAAGAATTTTAAACAGAATGCTGGAATCTCAACCCTCACCCACAATTCAGGCAGTCAGGGGTTCCTCCAGATAGAGGATCTGAGCACCCTTCTCTGGGCAACCTGGGAAGTCCAAGAAGGGTCTAGAAGTATGAAACTGGAATCTACCAACAAAACAGACCAACCATGTCAGCCTACCGTGAGCGCCACCCACAGGCTCAGAGCCCTGCTCAGCCTTTTCATCCCCGATATGAGCGGACATCCACCATCACCAGGCACAGGACTCATCTCCTGAGTTAAGTCTTGTAGGCAGACAGTGCAAGCAACAGAAAAGTTTGTTGTTGTTTTTAACACTCAAAAACATGTTCAGAAAGATAAGAAAGGATCTTTTTTTTTTTTTTGCGGTACTGGGGATTGAACCCAGGGGCGTTCTACCTCTGCGCTACGCCCCCGGCCCTATTTTTTATACTTTATTTTGAAACCGGGTCTCAGGAAGTTGTGGAAGGACTCACTAGGGAGAGAGAGAGAGAGAGAGAGAGAGAGAGGGAGAGAGAGAGGGAGAGCGCTGAGGCTGGCCGCGAACCCGGATCCTCCGGTCTCCGCCTCCCAAAGTACCGGATATACAAGCGTGCGCCACCACGCCCGGCCTATGTTTTATTCTTTATTTTGAAACTGGGTCTCACTAAGTTGTGGAGGGCCTCACTAAGTAGAGAGAGAGAGAGAGAGAGAGAGAGAGAGAGAGAGCTGAGGCTGGCCACGAACCCGGATCCTCCGGTCCCCGCCTCCCAAAGTACTGGGATTACAAGCGTGCGCCACCACACCCGGCAAAAGGATCTATTTTTAAATTCCATAAAGCAAGATTTGGATGGCTCTTAAAATGAATATATTCAATTTAAAAAAAACCCTGACAATGGAAATGAAAAGTGCAATAGAAATGTAGGAATATAAAGCTGAGGACATTTTCCAGGAAGTAAAACAATAGACAGAGAGATAGAAAGTAGGGGTGTGCACGGATGAGAGAGACCCCACCACAGCAAGGCCGTGCAGAGGAGGAGGATTCAGAACAGAGTAGGACTTAAATAACAACACTAGAAATTACAGGAAAATAGAGCAAAGCCTTCAGAACTCTTAAGGAACATTATTTCCTACTGAGAATTTTCTATCCAGCCATCAGTCAAGTGTCAGGATGCACTGAAGACATTTCAGGGATTAGCGGGCTTGAAAGCCGCCCTTCCCATGTGCCTGTTCCTAGGCAGCTGGAAGAAGGTATGTTCCTCCACAAAGGGAGTAAACAGAGAAGAGAAAAACCTGGTATCCAGGAGAAAGGGGGCCCAGAAGGAAAGAGAAGTAAAGGTAATCTCCAAAAATGCAGTAAAGAGAGACAGTAGGAAGCAGCTGGGTACCAGGTAAAAAGGTGAATCAGGGTGCATGAGGGGCCAAGAGAATGCTTCAAGAAACCAAGGTGATTATCTGTGCATCTAAAAGTACCACAGAGAAGCTGAGGCTGGAACAGAACTGATGAATTAGAGTTTAATAAGAAACAAACTCACAGAAAAGCAAACAGGAATAAGCAGATATTAAATCCAGAGAAAATTTTTAAAAAATATGCAAGAAAGAAGTAATCATACTTCACCAGATGGCTCAATGAGCAGGATTTATACAAGCTTAATAATGGAAACCATAGTTTTTTGGGTTTTTTTTTTTTTTTTTTTTTTTTTTGCGGTACTGGGGATTAAACCCAGGGGCATTCTACCTCTGAGCTACAATCCCAGCCCTATTTTTTTTTTATTTTTTATTTTGAAACTCACTAAGTTGCAAAGGGCCTCACTAAGTAGCTGAGGCTGGCCACGAACCCAGATCCTCTGGTCTTAGCCTCCCAAGTACTGGGATTACAAGTGTAACCACGCCAGGCTAAAACCATAGTTATTATGCATGGAGGGAATGTCAGGAGGTCAGCATGTTAGTGTGGGACCAGGAGGATAAGACAATAAATTACCTAGCATGGCCTGGTGGCGCATTCCTGTACTCTCAGTACTTGGGAGGCTGAGACAGAAAGATCACAGGTTCAAGGACAGCCTCAACAATGTAGCAAGAGACTCTGTTTCAAAACAAAAAAAATAAAAAAAGAGCTAGGGGAATAACAAGGAGGTAGAATGCCCTTGGGTTCGATCCCCAGTGCCACACACGCGAAAAAAAGAATAAATTACCTTCTTCCATCTTAGAAAGTCAACAAATGTCTAAACTTAAAAAAAAAATCAAGAATTAACATTAGTAGCCTGTTATTATACACATACAAGTAAATAAAGAATCGGCAACATAGGTAAAGTAGTTGCTAGTAGGAGGACGGGGAAACAGGAAAGAGAAGGGTATTGCTAGTGTTCTTAATTTTTAAAAAACCACATCCACATTAAAGTTTCAATAAAAACAACAAAAATACATTTAGCTTATTATTTTCCACTTGCTCTGTTCGGTGACTTCTTTCATTTGTTTGTTCATATTAAACATACTGATTTTACAGGCTTTGTCCAACAATGGGCCCTTTTCTTGGGAACTTCCTCATGTTTGCTTGTGGGCTTATCTTGGATGGGTTGCATCCTCAGGACATCTGCGGAGCCTTGGTCCATATTCTGCACCGGCTTCTTTCAGGTGCTCCAGGGGTGTTTACAACACCACATCCCTTGCTGTAAAACCCCAATACCACATCCATTGTTGTAAATATGGATTTACAACGGCACATCCATTAACTGAGATAATGCTGGGGTTTCCAGGCAATGTAGGATATATAAGCCTAGAGAGGGTACTATGGTATGTCTCCCAGATCCTCCATCAAGGTCTAGGTGCTTGCTCCCCCCAGCTGCCCGGAGCGAGGGCTATGGTGACTGTCCCTTCAAGGGGACAGACCCTCTCCTGGAACTGCCCTCCATGGAAAGAAGCTGTCTCCCAAGGTTTTACCTATCCCTGGGCCAGCCCACACCAATGACCAGCCAGACCTCCTGGCTTCAATGGTATATCTCTAAAGGACCATCCAGTTTCCAAGTCCCTACAGGAAGCGCCTCCAAGACAGCAGCATTGCAGCTCAACTTCTCCCCGGGTTCCCTTCCAGCTGTTCTTAAGAGCTTCTACAGCCCTCAGATCCCCCAAAACCTCCCCAGCAACTCAGAGTTCAGGGTCTACTTCCCAGGCAAACAACCTAGGGCAATTCCAAACACACACTTATAGGAGGTCAGCCTCATGGTTGTGAATTCTGGTGGAAGGCTCCCTCCCCGCACCCTATCCTCACCCCACAGAGCCTTGCTGAACAGAGCAGCTTCCTCGTTGTCTTCCTGGGCTGGCGAGTGGTTTATTCCAGTCAAACCTTTTATTGAAGGAAATGCTCTTTTAAGGCATTTATTTTATTCTGGGATCTTCAGTTTCTCTACCTGCCTGGTGCTGGCCAAAGCTATTGTTTATGGGCTGAATGGTATCTCCCAAAAATTTGTATGTTGGAGCCCTAACCCCCAGTACCTCAAAATGTGGCTGTATTTGGAGATAGGGTCTTTTAGGAGGTGAGTTAAAACGAAGTCATTAGGGTAGGTCTTAATCCAACATGTCCTTACAGGAAGAAGAAATTAGGCAGAGACGCACACAGAGGGAAGATTGTGTGGAGACACAAGAAGAGAATCCTCTGTGAGCCAAGGAAAGAGGCCTCGGGAGAAGCCAGCCCTGCCACACCTTGATCTCAAAGGGCTAGCCTCTGGAGTTATGAGAAAATAAATTCTGTTGTTCACACCACTGAGTCTGCAGAGCTTTGTTATGGCACCCTGAGCACGCTAACACAGCCACGTGGACATCCTTACCCAGGCTCCACTCCCCACTCCCCTCTCCCTGCCCAGCAGCCCCTGCTAGTGCACAGATAACTCCAGTTCACACCCCATCCTTCTGGGGCACAGGTGGCTGCAGGGGCTGCAGACTGTCTAACAGGTCCGTGAATCCTCTCCTAGTCACCCCTGTGCATCCAACGGGGGAGGCTCGGGTTTCCTGTCCTACCCCAGTGCCCTGTCACCACCTGCCCACATAGACCCAGGTTCTGCAAGGGGACAGACTGTTCCACCTCTTGATGTCCTGTGTGGCACCTAGCACAGCAGAGTGTCCTTCACTGACAAACAGCCGCTAAGGACTGGATGAACACGCTCCCCAGCTAGAAGGAGGGCCAGGCGACAGGCCTGGAGGACAGTGGAAATGAGGAACAGCTTCCTTCACTGAGTGGGGGCAAAGGAAGGTTCTCTCCCTCCCCTGGCTTCATCTTCTCCGTCCAGATCTCAGTGTGCCTACACCTCAGCACAGGACCCCAAAGTCACCTCTTGTCCAGGAGGAGCTACCCCAGACATTTCACCTTAAAGAGGCAGCTCCAGAGCTCAAGTCACAGCCCAGAACATAAGTGGACCCGAAAACCCCTCATCTAACCAGATAACAATATGGTTGGACAGAGACTGAGAGGCAAGAGGAAAAGCCCTTGCAGGTCTCCTAAAGGGGCCCCATCCCTGAGGACCCAAGCAAGGGGAGCGAGGACCCACTTGGCCTGGTGAGGAGTCCAACTGGGAGTCGCCCAGCTCCCCTGTGTCCCTGCCACCGCACGGACACCCTTGTGCTAATGTACCCCGGCCACACTTTTAATTAAACTCTGTGTGCAGAATTCGCCAAGAAGGGAGGCGGAGCAGGCAGGCAGCTGCTGAGACCCCTCCTCCACTCTGGCTGGAAACAGCAGCTCTTTGTGAGCTTGGAGACTGAGGCAGATGTGTTCTAACAGCCTGTCAGTGGGATCCTGGATCCTTCAGCCCAAGAGAAGGCGACAGAAGGAGAGGGGAGCATGAGGGAGCCAGGTAGGGAGGCAAAGGGGGAGAGAATGAGCCCCTGCGACCCAGCCCGTTAGAAAGTGGAAGATCCCCAAGTTGCAGCCTCCCCCCCCCCCCGAGGAGTCTGCTCTTCCTTCCTCTGAGACCTCTTCTTGCAAACATCCATCCTCAGCCTGCTGCATCCATGGTGGCCTCCGAAGGGAGCTGTCAAAACTGACTCCAGCCCAAACCATATCTGTGGGCCAGCTGTGTTAGGAACCAGGAACAGAGACTGGTGAAGGCCTCAGCACTGAGGGGTATTTATTAGTGCAGAAAGCAATATTGCAATGATTTGAGTATTGTACATACTGTGTCTGATCTATGGTGATGGAAAAGGGGGTTTTAAATCAGTCTGCAGGGCCATGGAAGGCTGCCTGGAAGAGGCGGTCTTTTATCTTGATTTTGAGAACTAAGTAAAATTTAGCTAGAAAAAGGAAGGGTGGGGGTCTAAGACCCAGGAAGGAAGCAAAGGCATGAGTCTGAGGGCTAAGAGCATAAGGCAGCATTTGGGGGCACAGGGATCATCTGTGAGATGGAGTAGGCATAATTTGGGGGAGGGGAAGAGATGATTCCAACCAGGAAGAAGGAGGCCAGATAATGAGGGGCCTCATGGGAAGCAAAGGGCCAGACTGAAATAATAGTGCACTCCACAGTGTGCGGCCAGCAGTCAGCAGCACAGGGGTGACCAGCACAGCATCTCTGATGCCATGCATGACCACAGGGCTATAAAGGAGGAGCCCCGAGGTGAGAGAGTGTTCAGGGTAAGGTTCCCAAACTTCATTTTTGCCTGGTCCTCCCTCTGGCTTCCACCTCTCAGAGGCACCCTCCGTAGTTATCATTCTCAGAACACACGCACAGGAGCAAGTTATCCCACTAAACATCACCAGGATGTGGCTCACAGCTTCCTGCCCACATCCCCCTGCCCCACTGCCACATCGCCCCTGGGTCAGCGGCAGCAGGCAGATGTTCATCAGAAGGTTGTTCCTGAAGATTCCCCACTTCGATTCCCCTCTGTACAAAACAGTGAAAGCAGTAGACCCATGCTGTATAAAAGACCAACAAGTAGCCTGGCAAGGTGGCACACACTTGTGATCCCAGTACTCGGAAGGCTGAGACAGGAGGATCGCAGGTTCACGGCCAGCCTCAGTTACTTAGTGAGGCCCTCCTCAACTAAGTGAGACCCTGTTTCAAAATAAAGAATAAAAAATAAGGCTGGAGTATAGATCGGAGGTAGAATGCCCCTGGGTTCAATCCCCAATACCAAAAAGAAAAAAGGGCTGGGGGTGTAGCTCAGAGGTAAAATACCCCTGGGTTCAATCCCCAGTTAAAAAAAAAAAAAGACCAGTAAGTCAAATGAGGAGACCAGTAGAATAGTGGAAGGGGATTGGGGGAGGGAGAAAGGTAGGGAGAGGAAAACAAGGATGAGGAAGAGAACAGGTCAAGTAAGATTATGTTCATATAACCTTATGGTTCACTGCCAATCTCACTAACATGTATGGGGAGGGAGGAAGCGGGAGCGAGGTGAGATACGGAGGGAAATACGCCAAGTGGTGTGTGCATGTGTGAATGCATCACTTTGAATCTCACTAGGATGTGTAATTACAATGCAACAATAAAAGCATATTTTTAAAAAGACCAGCAAGGATAAGACCACTACATCTAACAGAAATAGCAACTGGAAGGTGTGCGCACAGGCACTACACCTGGCTTGTGCTTGCACAGATAATGTCCTCGTGACCCCACAAAGCCTGTCTGTGGGGAGCAGGAACTGGGAGAGGCTGCGAGGTGGACAG
Source organism: Glis glis (assembly GCA_004027185.1). Lineage (NCBI taxonomy): Eukaryota > Metazoa > Chordata > Mammalia > Rodentia > Gliridae > Glis > Glis glis. Next base: position 18,314 of record PVJS01037737.1, read on the forward strand.
AGATGTGTGCTATGTATTTCGGGTCTCTTGAAGTTTTAGCACATGCATATAGTGCTTTTTCTAATAAAAAATGAAATCAGCAAACCCCATAAAGGATGATTCTACAGACAGAATATGCGCGCATGCTTAAGTCTTTGGTTCATGGCAGTATTTCGAGGGTAGAATCTTTTAGGATCACAGGCACAAGAGACCAGAGTTTCACAAATCCACTACCAATTGGAAGAGGGGGCACAAAGAGAAGAACTGTGAGAAAGAAAACAGGTGGTGCAGAGGACAAAACTACTCTGGGGGTGAGGCCACACGGTTGGCGAGGCCTCGCTGAGGAGGAGTCCGCCACGTGAGATCCAGGCGATGCCTAGCTGGACCCAAGGACATGAGCTCTGAGAAGGGGGCAAAGGTCAGGTCAGGTTGGACCTTTGAGGCCCACTGTACCTATTTAGATGTTACTCTCAGGATCCCAGAAATCCCAGGGGGTCTTGGGCCTTTTCTAACAAACTGTCTGCCAGGTGAGAGAACACCTACGTTCCCAGGCTTTTTTTTTTTTTTGCAGAGCTATAAATGAGTCATGAAATTTTATTTTATCCATCTCTCAACTCTTGGCCTCACAGTTTGGAAATAAACGGGTAAGTACACGTTATTCTACCATTTTTAAAAGTCAAGAGTTTACACTAAAATCAAATAAATTATTTTAAAATCTCCACATGTAAAAAGAAAATCACTCCTTTCAGATATTTTTTTTTTCTAGTTCTTAAATCTGCTGAGGCACTAAGTTTTTAAGTGAGCTTTTTCTGAGAAGAATTTGGTCTGGAGTACTTTTTTTTAATGGAGCTACGTATCTTAGAAAAGGTTTTCCCCTGAGAATCTTTCAAAAATATCTTCATTTCCCACAGAACAAGCATTAAGTGCCTAGAAATTAACTTGTACTCAAACCTCAAAAACAGAGTCAGAATACATTTTCCTCAATCATCCTAACAAAGACATCAATGATGTCAAAACCCTGAGTTTTGAAACCGAACTTCTGTTCTTTTTCTAGCCTCATTATTAATACAGCTTTTTTCACATTTGTTCCTAACAAGATTGCCATTTTCTATGCAGCCTGCCGATTATAAACAGAGTCAATTTTGAAACCAAACTAGGACTCTGTCTGAAATCTTCCAAAATGCATTACCATCTGGTTTTATATCAGCATTCGAACAAGGCCAAAATCACTACATTACCAAGTACTATCAAAAATAGTTCATATTCCATTCAATGCACTTTCAAGTCACAAACTTTGAAAGTCCACCTAATTTTTCAAATGATATCACGCCGGGTGTGATGGCGCACACTTGTAATCCCAGTACTTTGGGAGGCGGAGACCGGAGGATCTGGGTTCGTGGCCAGCCTCAGCTCTCTCTCTCTTTCTCTCTCTCTCTCTCTCTCTCTCTCTCTCTCCCTGTCT
>PVJS01037738.1:0-19752 GCA_004027185.1 Glis glis
CTCTTCTCCCTCCTCCTCCTCCTCCTCCTCCTCCGCCTCCGCCTCCGCCTCCTCCACCTTGACTTGGCGCGCTGCTGACCAGACTGTAAGTGCCATTTGGTTCTGAGTGGCAGGTGGACTTGGAGTGTGACACGTAGCCAGCCGCCTCAGGCCCTGCGGCGCTGTTCGCATGATGCTCAGCGGTATGTGCGAATGTGCCACCAGAAGCGGACATCTCACTCTTTGGGAAATAATGGGACAGAGAAAGAGCACTGGCGTGGGGAGTTGCCCCACCCTTGACTACTAGCGCCGCCCCTGTGGCCCTGGGGTGGTGGCAAGGCTTGTCACTCTCGGAGCATCTGTAGATGGCCATAACCCTGCACACCTCAGGGAGACGCTGTGATGGGGACAGACACCAACAGTGGGCTCAGCGGGTCAGGTCCCAGCAGAGCCCAGAGTTCCAAATTTCAGGCTGTCAGCCATGAGCCTGAAGCCTGGGGATCCTGTAGGGGAGGGCCACTGTCTGGGAGGGGGTGCAGGTTTGGTCTATAGATAGGGCCAAAGGTGGCTAAAAGAATTTTATAGAGTTGTGACCTTCTCTCCTCTGAATAATTTCAAAGGCAATAAACTTTGGTAGCAGATCAAGGGCTCCCAATGGTTTTCTACCCAAAGCCCCCTCTAAGCACCGTCTCAGCATCCCCGCTCCTGCCCCCCTGGGACACCCTGCTCCATCGAGCCACTGTGAGTCCCCAAAGCAATGATAGATGCTTAGCAAGCAAGTAAAGCAAATATGATGGCTATAACAACAAAATAGATGTGCATTTAAACACGAAGGCAAACCGTTAAGACGCCAAGGGAAAACGTGGGGAAAGCATCTTCAAGACGCTGGAATTAAAACAGCTTTCTCCGGCTGGGCATGGTGGCGCATGCTTGTAATCCCAGTACTTTGGGAGGCGGAGACCGGAGGATCCGGGTTCGCGGCCAGCCTCAGCTCTCTCTCTCTCTCTCTCTCTCTCTCGCTCTCGCTTTCTCTCTCTCTCTACTTAGTGAGGCCCTCCACAACTTTGTGAGACCCAATTTCAAAATAAAGTATAAAAAATAGGGCCAGGGGTGTAGCACAGAGGTAGAATGCCCCTGGGTTCAATTCCTGCAAAAAAAAAAAACAGCTTTCTCGAATAGTGCATGAATATCACAGATCATCAAGGAGTCTGAAGTATTCGACAACATTAAAATGAAAACACAAAATTATCCTGTTCTTAACAAAAAATACCATTAACAAAAAATACCATTAACAAAATGGGCTAAAAAGCCACAGATTGAGGGAAGGTATTCATACCTTCAATGACCGTTTCCAACCTCGTGTTGGGACACAGCCACTACACACAGCACCTCTCAGCACCGGTCTCTCCCGTTCCCTCGTCTGTAAACTGTTACAAGGGTTCTATCAGATGACATCTACAATGGACTTAGAATAGCATTTTATATATCGTGGGCACTCGGGTTCGTTAGTATTGTAATTATCCAAGTTTGTAAAATATTTTTAAGGACGTCGAGAATAAAACCATCCAAACGAAAAAGTATGACTAGGCAAGTTATAGTAAAGAAAAAGAAATGTTAATTAATACATTGCTGAGAAGATACATATTGTGCCACTAACTAGTTAGGAAATGGTCATTTTCTTTTTTCTTTTACCTTTTGTAGTACTGGGGATTGAACCCAGGGGCGTTCTACCTCCGAGCTACACCCCCAGCCCTATTTGTTATTCTTTATTTTGAAACAGGGTCTCACTAGGTTGTGGAGGGCCTCACTAAGTAGCTGAGGCTGGCCATGAACCTGCAATCCTCCTGTCTCAGTCTCCCAGGTACTGGGATTTCAAGCGTGCGCCACCAGGCCCAGCAAAATAATATTTTAAATAATATTAAAATAATAATAAAAACCTAAGAATAAAAAGCAAAACCAAAAATCCTGGAAATGACTTAAAAGTGGTGGCTTCTGGAGAGGAATATGGGGCCTTGACATCCATTGTAAGGTTTAATATCTTGAAATAATATGCACAGACCTGGGGTGGTGGCACACACCTGTGATCCCAGTACTTGGGAGGCTGAGACAATAGGATGGCAGGTTTGAGGCCAGCCTCAGCGACTTAGAGAGACTCTCAGCAACCTAGTGAGACCCTGTTTCCAAATGAAAAACTAAAAGTAAAAAAGGCCGGGGGTGTAGCTGGGAGGTAGAATGTTCCTGGGTTTAATCCCGAGTACCAACCAATCAACAGACATAAACACACCAGGCAGGGAAACTGGCGTGGCTGGCTCCTGGACGTCGGTGGTCAGGCGCACAGCTGGGCTGATGAGACAGTCCTCACATCTACCAAGCGGGTCTCTGCACATCTCAAGTGCGCCGTCAGTGCCGGAGGACGTGTCTACCCACGCTGTTGCGGGCCTGGAACCCCAGCTCCATGCTAGCCGAGCCTTTGTTCCCAAACCAGGGCAGCCGCGGCAACCTCTGGCTGAGCCCTCTGGGCGAAGCGCAGGCGGCCAGGGTGGGCGGCCACCAACCTGGAAGGGGCCTTGTTCCCCCCGAAATGGTCTTCAATGGAGCGTAAATGGCCAAATATTAGCCTGACACATAACAGGGGATGAGAAAATGTCGGTCTGTTTCTTGTATTTGATGCATAAAAACGATTTAAATCTATGAAATAAAGAAGCAACAGCGGCCACCGCCTGCTTGGGCGCATGTGCTCCCTGGCCAGGCTCCTGTGCGTGGCCTGGCCGTGGCGGCCTGGATTCCTTCCAAACGGCCTTTCTTGTCTTTTTTCTCCCCCTTTTTCATATTTTACGTGTTGTGATTTCACCGAGCCCTTCCAGCTGGTCGTCAACAGCTCGTTCATGCCAGGGCCTCTGTAAACTCCGCGCCGGGGCTCCCGGCCTGACCACCCACCCAAACGGGCTGTATAAACAGTGCGCGTCTGTGTGCAGCCCGCGCCGGCCGAGATGGATCCTGGCCAAGGGGGTTTTTCTGCGAGCAGAGGTGGGGGTGGCGGCAGGGCCCCGGCAATGCGGGCCCTGCTCAGAAGTGGCCTGCGCAGTCGGAGGGACCTGGCCCCGGCCATTTGCCATTTCTCACGACCCTCCGGGCTGTCCTCCGGCCTCCAGGGGCGTTCCCCACCTCTCTGCTGCAGAAGCAAGCATGTTATAGCAGCTGAGGCTGCTTTCGGCCCGCTTCTTCCGGCCCCATCCCAATGCCTCTGGGCCCAGTGGGACGCCCTGATCGGCTCCTTGTAGGCCTTGCTACACCCTGCGTACAGCTCTCACCACGTCCTGAGTGGCCCTGGGCCGACGGCGACCAACATCGCTGGCACTCTGTCTGGGTCGCTAGGACACACCTCGGATACCAGAAGTGTGTGTGGGGGCTGGTTTCTGTTTTTTTTTTTTTTTTTGTAGTACTGGGGATGGAACCCAGGGGCATTCTACCTCCGAGCTACACCCCCAGCCCTATTTTTTATTCTTTATTTTGAAATAGCGTCTCACTAAGTTTCGGAGGGCCTCACTAAGTAGCGGAGGCTGTCCGCGAACCTGTGATCCTCCTGTCTCAGCCTCCCAAGAATGCGCCACCACTCCTGGGCCCTGTTCCTTCATAATTTGTTTTTAGGATTCCCGTTTTGATGGATATTTTTGAGTCTATTTCTTTGTATGGTTTTTCTAGCAGTTGCTCTGTGGCACGGCTCTGTCTTCTGGACTGGGGCCCTCCCGCGGGTGGACGGCCTTCCCCGCTGTGGTTCAATTTGCTTTCCCTAATGACTGATGGGCCGAGCGTCTTCTCCTGCGCTCACAGCCCATTCGTGTATCTTCTCTGGAGAAACATCCGTTCAGGCCGGGCGTGGTGGCGCACGCTTGTAATCCCAGTACTTGGGAGGCAGAGACCGGAGGATCCGGGTTCGCGGCCAGCCTCAGCTACTTAGTGCGGTCTCCACAACTTAGTGAGGCCCTCCGCAACTTCGTGAGACCCGGTTTCAAAATAAAGTATAAAAAATAGGGCCGGGGGCGTAGCGCGGAGGTAGAACGCCCCTGCGTTCAATCCCCGGTACCGCAAAAAAAAAAAAAAAATCTGTTCAGATCCTTTGTGCTTTTTTTTTAATCTGGGTCGCCTGTCTTTGTGATTTTGCGTTGATTTTCCCCGCTCGTCTGAGAGTTCCTCGTGGGCTGATGTGGCCACAGTCACTTACTTGTTCTGTCATTCTATTCACACGTACTGCTGTTCGCTAACATGACACAGCTGTCGCAGAGACGGAGCAAGACATCAGAGGATGCTGGGCGTGGTGGCGCATGCCTATGATCCCAGTACTTGGGAGGCTGAGACAGGAGGATCAAGGGTGGGAGGTCAGCCTCAACAATGTAGCGAGATACTCAGCGGCTTAGTGAGTCCCTGTTTCAAAATAATAATAATAATCATACAAAATTTTAAAAAAGGGCTGGGGGTGTAGCTTGGAGGTTGAATGCCTTTGGGTTCTATCCCAAGTGCCTAAAAAAACAAAGAAGAAAAAAAAAAGAAAAAGAAAAAATTCAAATAAAATAAAATCAAAGGAACACAACAGAGACGCTGGTGACCAGCCTGGAGACACAGTTCCCAGAGGCCCTGTGTCCCCCTCCTCCTCCTCCTCCTCCTCCTCCTCCTCCTCCTCCTCCTCCTCCTTCCCCATCCTCTCCTGACACCCTGCCTCCCTTCCTTACAAGGACGGGGCCTTTGCACACACCTGCCCCTCTGGCCGGAGCGCCCTTTCCCCATATCGCCTCAAGTCTGGCTCTTTCTCCTCTTTCAGCCCTAGCGCCACCACCACTGCTGCCTCCTTAGCGAGGTCTCCCTTATCTGAAGGGATCTGTGTCCTTATAAAAGAGGCCGAGAGAGACCCGTCCCCCCTTCCATGTGGGGATGTGGCAAGAAGGTGCAACCTGTGGCCAGAGAGCGGATCCTCATCAGACACGGGTCCACCGGGGCCTCCAGAACAAGGAGCATTGCTTCCCTGTTGTTCGTGAACCACTCAGGGCGTGGTGTTCTGTTATAGCAGCAGGAACAAACCAAGATGATAACAACCCCCCCCCCCCAAACTCAGGAGCTTGAAATGACTTCTCTCCTAGATCAGCTGGGCTGGGCAGGGCAGGGCGGGGCGAGCAGCCAGGAGGGCTCCAAGCTGCAGACTCTAGTCCTTTCCTGCGGCAGAGGGATGAGCCAGGTGAGCTCTCAGGGCGTGGCAGGGGCAAGACAGCCAGTCCGGGTGCACAGGTACCTTCCCAGCTCCAGCTCCAAGAGCCCACAGGACGCCTGTCCCAGAGGAAGCCGCTGCGGGCTGGAGGCAGGTCCTGTCCGTGCTGCACACTCGTGCACCGGGCAGGCAGAGAAGCAGCGGGGCGCCACGGAGACTCCGAGGAGGAGAGCCGGCTCTCAGTGGGCAGGGTTGGGGAGGCTCCTTAGGGAGGGCTGTTTCAGCTGAGTCCCAAGGGCTGGAGAGACAGGCAGGGAGGGACAGAGGGCACATAGACAGGATGGGCAGAGGCACAGGGCCGCAGGATCAGACGTGGAGGGTGGCCCGCCGCTCCCGTCAGCTCCAGCTCCCCATCTGGGGGCACTGAGGGGAAGCCTCACCTGAGCCCCAAGAAGGTCCACATCATCCTCCCCAGGCTGCCCAGAGCCAGGTGGGCAGATGGCAGTCGGTCCGATCACCACCCAGAGGCCTCTGGCCTCCTCTGCACCCGCCACTCCCAGGCTCGCCCACAGGGAGGCCAGAATAGCCGTCATCCCGGGGTGTGTAAAAGGAGCTGTCGGCTGTGGTCTCTCCTCTTCCTTAATCACGTTTACTAAAGAATTTGCTGACACACTGGGGACTGATAACAGGATAATGAAACTGGCCAGATCCCTGCGGCGCACTCAGAGCAGGCCGCGCTCTGCCGCGTGCACGCCGCGCCCCTCCCGGCTCTCCCCGCTCAGGCGGAATGCGAAACGGGAAGGGGGTCCAGCCCTGGCTTGGTCACGGCATGAGTGAATCTGTGGGAGCCTGCGGAGCGGTTCTATGCCGGCACCTGGTTCCTTTGCTGGGGCACCTGGAAGATGCTATTTCCCAGCCTCCCTTGCAGGGAGGTTGAGCCACGTGACTGGCTCTGGCCAATGGGCTGCGAGTGGAAGTGCACAGGGCCCCTCCCTCCCGAGGGCTCAGAAGTGGGCTCCTCCCCTGCCGTGGGGGTGGAGGGGTCACAGGGTGATGCCTGGGGGACCACAAGGAAGGAACAGCCTGTGTCTGAGTCACCAGCTGAAGCCAGAGTCCCACCAGCCCCACAGCACAGCCTCCCGCCTGTGGGGGGCGCAGCCTGATTCCCTCTGCTGCTTAGAATAGTAATATTAATAGCGGATGCTGAATACCTGGACTACTTCATTTGAAACCATGGTAACCGGCCAGGAAGGTGCCCCCGCAATTTTACCCATAGGATGAGGGGCCCGTGGATGAAGCGGCCATGCCTGCTCCCCTCTGCTCTGACTTCGCTCGCTGTGGATCTTAGGGAGTTGGTTTCCCAACTCGGGCCAGAATCTCCTCCTCTGGGAGAGGAGGTAGCTGGGCGGGGAGGTTGATGAGGTCACAGGGGCTGGTCCCTGCAGCTCAGTTCCCCAAGACTTGGATTCTCCATGAGGTAAATATGAATACACAACTTGGGGGCTGCGATTCAGTTGCCATTTAAGAGATGACAAGCATGTGGGCGGCCTTAATTTCCCTTGCGTAGAAGGAAGAATTCGGCCCCTCTCCCATGTGCATCCTCCCAGAACCCCTGGGACACGGGGGGAAGTGCTGAGGACGGGCTTCACACACCCACCCCTGAGGTGGAGGGTGGCTAGGAAGGGGTCAACAGCTTTCTGGCTCCAATGTTCATATCAAGGTGTGGTTACCCGGGTGGACCCCGTTTCTGCTTCATCTGTTTTTCATCCTTCCCCGCTGAGTTGTTAAGAGCAAACTCCACGCAGCTTTAACATGAAATACTCCACAACATGATACTTAAGAACCACGGCGTGTGGCTTCCGGCTTCTGTCATGCCCCTGACCGCAGTGGCCCAGGGACCGGTGCTTCTGTACTCTCCTGGCCCAGGTCCCTTCCAGCTTGTTGCTCCGCATTGCTGGTACTGGGCTCTCAGTGTGGCAGGAGTTGGGTGGCAGCTCCTGTCTCTGTGCTCTGTCTCCTGGAGGGGTAGAGACTGCAGGGCGCTTGCAGCGAGGGCTCCAGGGTGAGATCCAGGCGCCAGTCCACCTCGTGGGAGGAGGAAAGGTAGGTGTTGTCCAGCAGGACAGCCCTGCGCCCGCTCACCGTTCTAGTGATGCTGAGGCGGAGTGCACTTACGCTAAGGGCAGGCTATGCGGACATGCGCTGGGTGTTTGGGTTTGAAACTGATGGGGCTTTCTGAGGGGCAGGCATGGGTCACTCTCAAGTAGCCCCTGGGCCAGCAGGAGCCAGGAGTGGAGGGAGGTTGGGGCAGACGCTGTGAGAGGGTTCTTATTGACAGGTTCCCCACACGCCAGGCATCTTGCTTGGGTGGGGATGGGGCTGGAAAAAATTGGGAGGCCCTCTGGGGAGGGGTGACTTCCCACCTGTGCAGGGGTCGGGACAGTGGTCTTGTGTTTTGTGTCTTATTGTGAGCTTGTTCACAGGGCAGTGGGACCGGATGCACTGACTGCATGTGCCTCATCAATGGCCGTGTATGGCAGATGGATGACCCTGGGCAAGTGACAACCCCCCCCTTTTTTTTTCTCTGTCAGCTCAGGCTGCTATAACAAATATCCTAACTGGGGGCTCAGATCACAGACCTTTATCTCTCATTGTTCTGGAGGCGGGGAATGCAAGTCCATGGTGCCAACCCATTCTGTTCCTGGCGAGGGCCCTCCCTGGCTCTCAGACAGCACCTTCCCAATGCCTCCTCATGGGGAAAGAGAGGGGGCCCTCAGTCGGGCATGGCGGTGCACACCTGTCATCCCAGTCCACGCAGCCATTCAGTACAACCGGACCCGCAGTCCTCCTAGGCGTGGGAGTCCTAAGGTATCAGAGGCTAAGGTGGGTTTTGGCGTTTGTTTCTGCTGGACCTGATGATAGCTTGAGTATTCCCGACAGGATTTGATTATAACCACTTCAAGGGTAGCATTAGCAGTAGAAGGATTTGCAACTTACCACGTGGGAGTCTACCCCACTAAAATATGTGTCCCTTGTAAGAAACTGGGACACTTTTGTGGGCATTCGTTGGCATTGAGAAGGTGTGAACAGAAACCAAAACCTGGTTTGGAGAGGGGGCCCCGTGCCAAACCGGCCGTGTTCATGCCTGGCAGATGAGGCGGTGGCAGAGGGTGAATAACACCAAGGCCACCTGGGCCAGGACCCCACCCACACTCCCTTCTGGCCGAGTGACCTCAGGCTCTCTGAGCCTCGCCACTCCCTGGTCCTTGTCACCTCAGTGAAGGACAGCCTGGCTTCCATGGTCTGCACCTGCGCATCTGCCTGAGGGTTCCGCCCCATGAAAACAGCTGTCCCCTGCACGAGGCAGGCTGGCGGTGTTGGGAATGATGCCACACAGGAGCCTCTCGTAGCCATTGATGATGGCTGCGCCCTTCCCGTAGGGTGGATGATCCGAGGGCATGTTCTACATTGCCCCCATGGAATGCCCAGGAAGGACCAGCTCTGGTGGCCCCGTGGTGACTTGCTGGACAAGGCCCCTGCATTGGCTTGGTGCCTCCCTGGTCACATTGCCCATTCCCTCACCAATGTCTCCTGGGATCGCCTGCCAGGCCGTCTCTTGCACCAGAACCCTTGCCTCAGGCTCTGCGCGGGAGAAACCAACTTGAGACAGGACGAAGTGGGCCACGTAAGTCTCTGGCACACAGCGCATGCTCCAAACAAATGAGCGTGTTCCTCCGTCCATCTTTGGTTGGTCTTAGAGCCTGGAGAGTATATCTAGTGTTTGGGCGGCAAAGAAGTAGTCACAACTCTGGGCTGGAAGAGATGCGGCGCTGAGTCCTGGGAAGGCTGCACCTTGATTTTGTGCACCTGTGTCCCCATCAGCCAGCGGGTCCCCAATTCCCTGAAGGTGATGGTGTCCTAAGATTCAGACCACCCGAGAGTGGGTGAGCGGCGTTGAGGAAGCCTGGCAGCAGAGAGGAGGCAGGGCACGGGTGGGGAGAGGCCAGAGCCTCCGGGAGGCAGCTGGTACGTGATAAGATGTTGCAGTCGCAGCAGGAAGGCCAGGAGCCAAATTCCAACGCCCCTGCTCAGGTGGGGCTGCGGGGGAGCGTGCTCTGCACATGAACCATGGCGGGCTCCAGCTCCTTTATCTGCTGCCTGAAATGGTGTTATTTCCTCCCTCGAAAACGTCTTCGAGCAGCCCAGATAAAACGTGAGTGTGACTTATTACATCGCATTCCTTCCCTGCTCTCTGCCAGCCTGGCTCCCGGGCGCTTATCTCTTGCCCGGCCTCCTCCTCTTCCCCGGCCCACTCCTGTGGACTGAGGGCCTGAGATTCTGCCAGGGATGGGACTGGGCCGGCCCAGAGGGAGCCAGATCGTATACATTTGTACACAAACACTTAAAAATAAGACCGCCGGCCTGGCGAGGCGCTCCTCCCTGGCCGACAGGAGAAGTGGTGGGGTGGGCACTGGCCCCGGGTCCCCAGCGCCCAGGCCTTCCCCTGGCGCACTGGGAGGTTCAGCTGCAGACCAGACGAGCGCCAAGGAAGTGGCCCCGCTTCTTAGAGGCGCCCCATCCTGCGCGGGGCCTGGCGGATTAGAGGCATACGTAGAATTTCCAAATTTAGCATTCAGGAATCGCTTCGTATAAACAAGGGCTGCTTTCGCTGCAGAGATGCGAAGTAGATAATGCCAAAAAAGTCCCCCTCGGTGACGGAACCCTGTGATTCTACAGCCAAGCACCGGGGCGCCCGCTGGTGCGCATGAAGGGCCGCTTCCTGCCTGTCCTTCTGCATGGGTGGTCGGTCGGGCTGCAAATGAAATAACCAGGCTGACAAATGCTCTTACAAAGGCCAGATTAGAAACTGTAAACCCACTGTCAGCCGGGCAGGGGAGACGTCGAAAAGCCTCTCTAGCATTTATAGACGCAATTTGGCCACGGGACGAAAGCCCTTCTCCGTGGGCCGGGCGGCCTCACGTTGGCACGTTGAGTCGATGTTGATGTCGCTGGGGTCGCCATTGTTGTCTGAGCCCAGCTGAGCAGGCTGGGGACGAGGGACTTCGTCATCAGCCCGGAAACAAACAGCTTCCCGATGTTTCGGGAGATTTGGGTCTTGTTACAGACACAGTGCTCTGGAGCCAAAGAAAAACATGGCGGAGCTTCTAGAGAGGACCCAGTCAGGATGTGGCTAGACTTTGAAAGCCCTCGGGTTAAGCCGGGTGCGTTGGCGCACGCTTGTAATCCCAGTACCTGGGAGGCTGAGATAGGAGGATGGCAGGTTTGAGGACGGCCTCAGCAAGTCGTGAGACTCTCATCAATGTAGCGAGACCCTGTTTCAAAATATAAATAAAAAGGACCGAGGTAGAATACCCCTGGGTTCAATCCCCAGTACCACAGGAAAAAAAAAAAAAAAAGGAAGAAAGAACTCAGGTTCACTGAGAGATCTGAGGGAGGACCCATGCTGTGCTCCCATTGGAGGGGGAGGCGGCATGGTGCACCTGGAGTCCCGGGGCATCCAGGGCAGCCTCCCTGTGAGCAAGGTAGGCCAGCCAGGGAGCCCGGGAGCGGGCAGCTAGCCATCCATCTCCCTGGACCCGGGGAGAGAGGGAACCTGGGCTCCTGTGAGCCAGGAAGAGCAGCCGACGTTGGGTGAGACACGCTGAATGGCCAGGCTGTCTTCCCCACATGTACGGCCAGAAGAATCATTGTTCTGTCTTTTTATTCAACAAATATTTCTCAAGCCCCTGCAGGCGCTGAGCAGGTTCTAGGAGTTTGGGCGGCATGAACATATGGAGTGGGCAGGTCCCGTCTTCGCGGAGCCTATATTCAGGAGGGATGGGGCAGGGCGAGTGAGAAAGGCAGTTGCCAAGGAGACGGTAGGGGCGAGGTCAGAGGCTGCAGGCGCGGGGACCACAGGTGGTCAGGGAGTGCTGGGCTTTCGGCAGCCGCTCCTGCCATGTCTCTGGCCACTGTGTAACAAACGGTTCTGGGAGAAGAGTGGAACCCCCTTGCCGGTGTGGACCAGAGAGGGTGGGGGCCCAGGGTCAATCCGCACTTGGTGGCAAGGCCAGGGCCAGGGCCAGGGTGAATGGCTCTTGGTCAGGGCCTTTCTTCTTTATGCCTTCAATTATGAAGGCATCAATCAGCTGGGCGTGGTGGCACACGCCTGTAATCCCAGTACTTGGGAGGCTGAGACAGGAGGATCGCAGGTTTGAGGACAGCCTCAGCAAATAGTGAGACTCTCATCAAACTAGTGAGACTCTGTTTCAAAATATAAATAAAATAGGGCTGGGGGCTCAGCTCGGAGGTGAAGGCCTCTGGGTTCAATTCCCAGTACCACAAAAATTAAATAAATAAAAATAAAAAATGTTTAAAAAAAGGGCTGGGGGTGTAGCTCAGAGGTAGAATGCCCCTGGGTTCAATCCCCAGTACCACAATAAATAAATAAATAAATAAATAAGCAAATGCATCTATATGTCTTTATATGTCTGTATGTACAGAGGTGCACACAAGTATGTATATATATATATATATAATATACATGTATGCGTATGTCCATACACACATATATGTGTATGCATATATGTATATATAATTTTTTTTGCGGTACCAGGGATTAAACCCAGGGGCATTCTACCTCCAGGCTGCACCCCCAGCCCTATTTTTGTTCTTTTTAATTTTGAAACAGGGTCTCACTAAGTTGCGGAGGACCTCACTAATAGCTGAGGCTGGCCGCGAACCCAGATCCTCCAGTCTCAGCCTCCCAAGTACTGGGATTACAAGTGTGCGCCACCACGCCCGGCTTATGTATAATTTTTCTAATAAGCATGTTTCATTTTTCATTTTCGTGTGGTGCTGACGATTGAACCCAGGGCCTTGTGCCAGCGGGGCAAGCGTTACACCCCCTGAGCTGCACCCCAGCCCCTGTGTTTAATTTGGGGCCGCTTTCTTGAGGTGTAAGTAGCGTATCATAAACCGCACCCAGGTGGAGGGCTGCATTCGGTAGGGCGGGTGAGTTATGCAGCCACCTCCAGGGCTCTGCCCCCAGGGGCGTTTTGAGCGGGGGTGCCTGGCAAAGAGGTCTGGCTGCATTTTGGGGGGCTCTGAAAGGGCTGTGTTTGGGGGGCTCCCTGGGCCTGCAGCTGGGAGTCCTCCGCTTGGGTCAGGGCACAGAGCTCAGGGTCATGGCGCTCGGGCAGGGCCTGGGAGAGCAGCTGTGCCTCCTCCTGCCCCTCTGCGGTCCAGATGGCCAAGCGCCGGGCTTCAGTCCTGGTTTCCAACCCTCTGGCCAAAAGTACACACAGAGAGAACTGTGCGGAGAGGCTGGGCCGCACGTCTTGCTGAGCTCACGTTTAGGGGAGACATTCTGCTGCTAGTCGGGGGGGGGGGGGGGCTTGGACCACCACGTGACCCTCTCGGAGGTGAAGGGTTTCAGGAAAAATATTCAACTCAGAGGAAAAAGTTCAAAGCTTTAGGAGAGAAATAATGGCGGTGTTCAAGTCCAGTTAAGACTAGAAGGAATGGGGCGCCTACTGTGTGCAGGACTCTGGGCTCCCAGAACTGGCAACTGTCCAGTCTCTGCCTTCCAGGAGTTTCTAGAAGGCAAGAGGAAGTCGTTCGTTCATTCATTCATTCATTCACTCACTCACTTACTTACTCAGCCATCCAGCCTTAGCCGCGGGCCTCGTGCGTGCCAGGCCTGCTCGGGAGAGAGGAGTCGGGCTCTGACCTTCAACACAGCCCTAGTCCACTGGGGGACAGGATAGGCTTTGGGATTCTCGTGAATGTTCTAGAGTTGCAAGCTTCGCGGATGTTCTAGAGTTGGAGCAGATGGCTGAGACGTTCAAGGGGGATGAGCGGCCCTGAGACTCGGCGAGCCTCCCTCCATCGGCCCCGCATGGGAGCTCGCTGGCCGGGTCCCCTGAGGGCCCCGCTGTGGTCAGTTACTGCTGAGCAACTCTGGACTCTGGGTCAGGAGTTTTGACAGAGCACGGGGGATGGCGTGTTTGCTCTTCATTACCCTGAAGTCGGGGTGCTTGGTGGTTGGGGCGGGAATCATCCAAGACTCCCTGGGTTGGAGAGACCCCAAGACTCAAAGTGCTGACTGTGCCTCTTCCTGTGGCCTTCCTGTGGAGCGTGGGCTTCCTCACAGCATGGCGGCCAGCGCTCTAGGCACGAGCGTTCCCAAGAACAAGGCGGCAGCTGCGTCGCTTTTATGACCCAGCCTGACGTCAGGCACTGTCAGTCTCTCCCTTGCATTCTAGGGATTATGAGACTCCGGGGCAGGGGACATGGACCCTGCCTTTCCATACAGGAGGAGGGTCCACTGGAGACATGCATGGGGAGGGAAATGTCACTGTGGTCACTTTGAAAAATGCAACCTGCTATTCCTGGCAGAAGAGGAAACTGGTGCAGAGAGGGGAAGTGAGCTGCCCGGGGCCACACAGCGGCACGTGGCTCTGCCCATGTTGGAGCCTCCGTCTGTCAGCACTCAGTCCCCCTCTCTGATTCTACTTATATAAAGTACCCAGGAGAGGCAACCGTGTGGATGCAGGAAGTAGACTTGCGGTCGCCTGGCTCCAGTTGCGGGGAAGTTGGCCGTGACTCCGCAGGGTGCAAGATGACGTTTCGAAGTGATAAAAATGTTCCACAATTGCATGTGGTGTTGGTTGCGCCATTTCTGAATAGGCTGAAAACCACTGAGAGGTACATTTTAAGTGGGTGAATCATGTGGTATGCGTGTTAGTCAGCTTTCTGTCACTGTGACAAAATACCCGGGATTGTCAGCTTACAAGGAGGAAAGGCTAATTTTGGCTCCTGGTTTCAGAGGTTTCAGTCCACAGTCGATTGGCCTCATGACTCGGGGCCTTCGGTGGCCCAGTGAGTGTGTCACGGTGGGAGGAAGTGGCCAAGGAAACCACTCACTTCATAGTGGCCCAGAAGTGAAAAAGAGAAGCAGCAGCCAGGGGCCCAATATCCCCTTCAAGGCCATGCCCCCAATAACCTAACTTCCTCCCACTAGGCCCCGCCTCTTAAAGGTGCCACTACCTCCCACCCAACAGCACCACAGACTGGTGACCAAGCTCATAGCACATAGGCCTTTCGGGGACATTTAAGATTCAAACCATAGCAGCGTGTGGAGTGTATCTCAATAAAACTGTTAAATTTCCTTGTTTTTCATTCTGTATTTTCTTGCTATACATTGGCTTCAGAAAAATTAAAAACTGTAGATCATCAAAAAGAAGAAAATAGAAAATATCAGCTTACCAAGTAAAAATAAGGTTCAAGAGCACCTTGGCGCGTGTACTTCCAAATGCACGAGTTTTTGTGTGTCCTTTCCGATGTTTTCTGTTTCTCGTTTTTTTGTGTGGTGGAGGTTGCTGTTCTAGGCCAGCGTCGAGTCACACTGCAGCGGGCCATTGGCGTCCTGATGAGCCCTTGAAATATCTGTTTTCTGGACAGAACGTATCTAATTAGACCGTGGAGCCCCAGTAAACACTGTAATTAGAGCCGCGTAGCCGTGAAACTCCTGCTGGGAAATAAACTGCCCAGGGACCTGGGACATCTCCACTGGGCGGCTGCTGAATTCAGGTTTCATAAACAGAAGACTCACCAGGACGGCTTCCAGAGCCCAGTGTCAGGCCTGGTGATGGGCTGGCCGTGCAGGGACAAGCTCTGGCGGGAGACACCAGTGCCAGCTTAAGTCTCCCACTGTTGAGGCTTCTCCCCAGAAGTCTTTGAACCCCATTTACTTACCTATTCATTTGTTTCTCTTGCTTTTTAAAAGAAGCAATTTTGGCACATGGCTACAGGAATCAACACACACACAGAAGGGTAGATAGTAGAAGCAGATGCTGTCTCTGCCCTAAGCCCAGAAGCGCGGTCAGTTTCTTATGTGACCTTAAAAATAGTCCCTGTGGCTTGGCGTGGTGGCGCACGCCTGTAATCCCAGTACTTGGGAGGCTGAGACGGGCAGTTAGCAGGTTCGAGGACAGCCTCAGCAAGTAGTGAGACTCTCATCAACCTAGCGAGACCCTGTTTAAAAAAAAATAGGGCCGGGGTGTAGCTCAGAGGTAGAATCCCCTGGGTTCAATCCCCAGTACCACACACACACACACACACACACACACACACACACACACTAGTCCCTGTGTGCACAAGTGTGCATCCTACACACTTGCCCCTCCCCAGCCTAGCCATGAGGCATGGAAATCCAGCTGTGCTCTCTTTGCTATCTGGGTTTTTAATTAAAAATATGTTTAGACGCTTGCTGTATACCAGCACACACAGAGATAATTTATTCTTTTTTACGGTTATATAGTATTCCACAACGTAGCTATACCATAATCTATTAAATTAGGCTCCTATTGATGGACGCTGGTGAATTCTACCATTTTGCTCTTACAAATGATGCTGCAATGAGCAGGTTTTCTGTGTATTTTTGCTTCTCGTGTCAACAGAGCTGTAGCATAAATTCTTAGATTTTTTTTCTTGGTGCCGAGGATGAAACCCCTGCTAGGCAATTGCTGTGTCACTGAGCCTCACACTCAACCCTGAATTCTCAGAAACGTAAGTGCTAGATAGGGCGGCATACAGTTTTTATTTCCTGTTCAAGTTGTACTGTTTGCTGTAGACGAGAACCTCCCAGTCACGCACCAGGTCTCCTGTTCTGACCTAACCTGGAGTGTTTCTATGGCGACTCCCACCAGAGTCCAGGATACAGACCTTCTCCTCCCCTCCCAAGAACCAGAGAGAGGCAGGGGTCTGAGGTTGCACTGGGCACTTCTGTTCTCGCTCAGTGAGCACTTGTGTCAAGAGTCCATGAAAGCCCACCGCTGGGTAGGTCGTTCTGCTGCAGACCCTGGCTAACTGCCCTTGGGACCCACCTCTCTCTCTTCCTTTACTAACAAAGCCCCCCCCCCAGTTTTAATCAAGCCCATGGCCACCCATCTGCAGCCCCCTCCCCAAAGCAGGTGAGGCGCGTGGCCCGGCTCGCTCCTTTAGGACGTGAGTTTAGCGCCGCAGCTTCGGTGGCTCTTAGTTCTAAAGAACTTGCCCTCCTGCTGCTTCTGCTCTTCCAGCCACCAGCTTCAGCCAGGAGACGGGGACACACGAAGGTGGCCAACTAGTTGGATGGGACCTGGGTGGCTGAAGGACACCTGAGGCCGAGGAAGGACCCCCCTCTCCCCTCCCCGTCTCTGCTCAGACAACCACCTCTCCCGGCTTCTCTGCACGCAGAGCTCCAGGAGATGGGCCTCGGGCAAGAAGGTGGAACAGGCGGGGCATGGTGGCGCACGTCTGTAATCCCAGTACTTGAGGGGAGGAGGCAGGAGATTCCCAGTTTCAAGGATAACCTCAGCAAGTAGCAAGACTCTCAGCAATCTAACGAGACCCTGTTTCAAAAACAAAAACATGAAATTGGGCTGGGGGTGTAGCCTGGAGGTAGAACACCCTGGGGCTCAGTCCCCAGTACCACACACACACACACACACACACACACACACACACAAAGTTAGATCAACAAGGGAATCAGAGTAGAAAAGGCGAGGCCGGCACAGACCTGGAGGCTGCGGGCAAACCTGGGTCCCCAGCGTTACAGGTGGGGCTTTCCTCCGCCTGGGATTGTCACCCTTCCCAGGGGCCACGGGTTTTACAGGGATTACCCAACTTCTGGGCCGCGTAATTTCTGGGTAATTGCGAGGCAGGTTGCAAAGTCCTCGCTGCCGGCTTCCAGCTGTGGCAGGAACCCAACCTCCAAGCAACAGCTGGAAAAAACCCTCAGAGTCACCCGGCGTCTGCCCCTCATCTGGCCCCTGGAACGCGGGACCGCGCTCGCAGCTGCCCTCTCCGCCCACGCAGACCAGCACAGATCCGATCTCTTCCATCACGCTGCTGCCTGCGGCAGAGCCCGGGGCGCCCGCGGCGTGTTACACCATCTCTCCCGAGTTCCCAGGATCTAGCGGAAGTCCAGAGACTGAACAGCCTTCAACCACACACTGCTTCATGTTCTCTCTGCACTGGGTGCCTGGCAGATACCTCCGGCTGCAAGAACCTGTCGAAGTATTTCAATAGGTGGCCATTGAGCTGGGACCGGTCATCTACAGAGAGGGGGTGGGTCCTGGTCATTCATTCATTCATTCATTCATTCATTCGCTGGCTTGTGGACTTCCTGTCTTCCAGCATTGTGCTGGTTGCCGGGCCTACAGAAAGGACGACAGGGTCCGGCTCTCAGGGAAGTCACTCACTGTCACCCGAAACACACACAGTATAATCATAAATGGAAATTGCAATAAAAGGGGGTGCATACCGGGTTGAAGAGTGTCACCCTAAAATTCATCTTCACCCACAGGGATTTGCCCAGCAAGGTCAAATATGGGGAGGCGGACCAATGTGGAGTAGACCTTTTAAAGTTGAAAGATGCTTGGGGATCCACGAGGTCCTCCTGTTTTATATAATGCCAGGCCAACACCGAATCCTCTTCCCGTGAGGTTAACACAACCCCAATGACAAGCGGCCAGGATCCGTGGCAGGCAGGGGCCTCGTTGCTCCCGGCTGAGGGACTGCAGAAAACCCGGCCGGGTGACTCTGGCCTTGTCCGGCCTCCAGGCTTCCTCCCCGCGTGTTCTGTACATGATTTTCTGGGGGCCCCACGCTTTCTTTTCTCACAGTCAGATAAAGAACTTATCTTCTTGAGTTTCTTCATCAGTGCAATGGTCATAAATATCTACCTGCTGGGATGTTTGTGAAACGTAGATGCAGAGAGGACCGGCCCCTGCTAAGCGTCCAGCCCCTGCTAAGTGCCAAGTTGCCGTAACTATTGGGTGGCGGTGGTGATGGCGCGGTGGCCCAGGTCGGCTTGCTGTCTATGGCATCGTCATTCGTAGGAGCCTCCCGGGAGCTCCTTTTGTGTCCTGCCAAAGGACTCTGATAGAATCAAACTGAACCCTGTTGTGCCTGTAGCCATTAAAGAAAAAAAAAATCAGGATTGTGGATGGGGGATCCTCTATTTAAAATTTTCACACGCTGTTTACCATGGGATCGTTGGCATTCATTTTGACTCATGGAAAATCCTGCATTATAAGGTTATCTTGTTCCCTGAGTTGGTGGTGACACAAGGGCTTCCATCGCTTCTCCAAGCTGGGGTCTGGACTCAGAGCAATGCTGGCTTTTCAATCTGACGACGGGCTCCAGGCCATTGGCCCTCTGCCCGCCACTTGATGCTCACTCGAGGACGCTGGCCTTGTTCCCCAGCGCTGTACTTCTGTCGGTATTGATGAAGGTTCTCCAGAGAGACAGAACCAGTAGGGTATGTAGATGGGGAGAGATTCATTATGGAGAATTGGATCATGTAAGTCCCACGATCTGCTGTCAGTAAGTAGGAGACCCAGGGAAGCCGGTGGTGTGGTTCCAAAGGCCTGACGACCAGCAGAGCTGAGGGTAGAAATCTCATCCAGGGAGGAGGCCACGTCCTGGCTCAAGCAGGAAGCAGAGCGGCGCGTTGACCGTTCCCTGCTCTTCTGTTCTACTGAGGCTCTCAGTGGGCGGGACGATGCCCCCACATCCGGAGGGCCATCCATGGACTCCAATGCGGATCTCATCGGGAAACACCCATCCAGACAGCCATGTTTAACCCGGGCACCCCAGCACCCAGCCGAGTTGACACGTAGAGTACAACAAGAGAAGCTTGCTTAAGATACTTCAGGTCTAGACCTGGGACTTCCTGACCAGGGGTTGATTTTGCACAAAAGTACTTCCCATGGTGTCTGCAAGATGGATTCCCTACACTTCCTGTGCAACACCCATCATCTTCCCTCTGTCCCCACAGCATCAGCTACAGCAGTTCCGCGGTACTTCTGATGAAATCATTCCTTCCCCTCTGCCTGGTGGATGACAGCACCACGGAGTCTGTCCTCCTGGCCTCTGAGAGAAGCGACCCGGGTCCCTGGAGGTTTCCATGGCTCCACAACAAGACACGATGTGGAGCAGAAGCCGGTGTCACCAAGCAGGTCCGTGAGGACATGTATGACACACAGTGCCCCGACGTTGACTGTCCTCACGTGATGTCAGAGTCCAGTTTCCGAAACAATCTTAGAAATCAGAGGTCAGCTGTCTGATCTCTGAGAGTTTTAAACTATGTCCAGCAGGACTCTTGGCTCTCAGGGGCTGGGCGGGTTGGGTGTGGCCAATGGGCGGAACTCGGGCCCCTCTCCCGTTGTACACAAGGTCACAGAGGGCCTCTGAGTGCAGCTTTTGTATAAAGAAATGAATCTTGGATTAAAGAAATAGCTGAAAAGTTGTAGACCCAATTCAGAGGTTCGCAATCCCAACCACCTCCTGGAATCACTTAGGGAATTTTAAATATTCCAAGACCCAGGCCCAGCACCCAGAAATTCTAATGTAACAAGTCTGTGGTGGGGTCTGATCATTGGTATTTAAAAAAAAATCTTCCCAGAGGACTCTAACGTGACACCAAGGCTGAGAATCACTAATCCAATCCTGCCTTCCCTTCCTCTTCTTCTCCTTCTTCTTCTTCTTCTTCTTCTTCTTCTTCTTCTTCTTCTTCTTCTTCTTCT
>PVJS01037739.1:0-19748 GCA_004027185.1 Glis glis
TGTGTGTGTGAGTGTCAGGGAATAGGAAAGCCCAAGAAGAGAGAGATGAGGGAATGGCTGGTCACTGGAGTAATCAGTGGGCACATTACATTTATCATATAGATTCACTATTTTACATGGCCTTGATTTGTGGTACCCAAAACAATTACAATGATAACAACAAAGATCATTACTCACAGAGAACCATAACAGGTAGAATAGGAATGAAACAGTTTGAAATATTGAAGAATCACCAAAATATGGTGCAGTGACTCAAAGTGAGTACATGTTGTTGGAAAAATGGCACTGATAGGATTGTTTGACATAGGGTTGTCGAAGACCTTCAATTGGTGAAAACCGCCATATTTGCGACATACAACCTCATGAGGTATGTCTGCATTGATAGTGGCCAGATACAATTCAGAGGCCTGAAAATCAATCTTTCACTTCATTATCTTAATGATTTTAATGGAAAAGTAGCAAGAAGAATCTTCTTAAAGAATCAATTTTTAATTAAGTTTAACAGTAAAATTAATGATTAGAATAGGGTAAATTAAATATTAATGTTATGTTGTACTATAATTCAGTTTTTATGTTTTAAAATCATTGCTTTATTATTGAAAGGTAATCAAGTAAAACCTGTGGAAGTATGATTTTTTAATTAAATTGATTACTTTTTTTTTTGCGGTACCGGGGATTGAACCCAGGGGCGTTCTACTTCTGCGCTACACCCCTGGCCCTATTTTTTATACTTCATTTTGAAACCGGGTCTCACGAAGTTGTGGAGGGCCTCACTAGGTAGAGAGAGAGACAGGGAGAGAGAGAGAGAGCGAGCTGAGGCTGGCTGCGAACCCAGATCCTCCGTCTTCACCTCCCAAAGTACTGAGATTACAAGCGTGCCCCACCATGCCTGGCTAAATTGATTACTTTTATAGTGATCAATTACAGAAAAATAGTAGATAAAATACAGTTTATTGCTTCAATTATGTTACAGAAATTTACAGAGAGTATTTATGGGGAAGAAAATAATCATCAAACTAAAGGGAAAATTATGAAAAAAGGTAACTAGTAACACATTTTGATTTATCTTTAAGGCAAAATGTATTTATTACTATCTTAAAGTTTCCCAATGAAGTTGCCATAATGGAAAGGACTTTTCAGTTCTACAAATTAGTTTCCCTGTAGGAAACTGGCACATTTCAAACAATGTAGAGATCTATGCATTTGTAGTCTGAGATTTATAGTCTCAGATCTGTCTTCAAGTGGTTAAACTGCAAAATTTCCTACAATTGTCATCAAAATGAAACGTCTTCCATAGAATTTAATATTTCTTAATTTCTGGAAGAAATATAAATATTAATTTTAATGAAGAAAAAATTCCTTTATCACTTTAACTTAGTGAATAATTTTTTTCTGATTTAAGTATTATAAAATGTTAAAAACTGATAAAAATAATAATGACTTAGAATGAAGAAAGATTATAGGATTAATAAAAGAGTTTACTTGCAAGATTTATTGTCAATGAAAATACAACAGGAGTTGATTTTCAGAGGGATGGAATCATTCTATACTGATTTTTGGTTTGGGGACACATAATTCTGTGTGTCTGTTGAAACTGATATACTTTACAGCACAAAGAGTAAATTTTACTAACTGTAATTTTAAATCAACCTTGTTGGAATGAAGATTACTGAAAATAGATCTCACTTTAGCAAAAAATTAATGATCATGATGCCTATGTGGTGGATCTACAAAAAAAATTAGAGTATGCTTTATCTTAGCAACATTGGGTCTTCTAAACCACAAATATTGTATATATGTATAAATTTTTAGTTTTTAAAAATTTTTTTACTCTCATCAGTCAATTTTTTAGTTTGGAATTTAGTACATGGATTTTTCTGTGTTTGTTGAGAGATAATTTGGATTTTTCTTCTTTAGCTTGTGAATCTGGAACATTATTTTGTACAATTTTCAAATGGTAAACATGCATTTTATTTGTTGGATGAACCCTTTTGGCAAAAAGAAAATAATTTTTATATTTTCCTGAGATGTGTTTGATAAATACTAAGAACTTTCCTTTTATATTATTGACCATTACGGTTTATTTCCAGACCTTATTGGGATGATATTTATCCCCAGAGCCTGAGGTAAAAGTCAACTTTTCCTCCATTGCATTCAAAATGAAGTCTATACGTTTTTCTGCTTTCAAATATGTCTTTATGATTTGTGTCTGAGTTTCAGACTGACCCTAACCAACCTTATTAATAATTTATGGTGGCACAGAAACATCTAAAGCCCATTTTTTGCAGGGGAAATCTTTTAGAAATGTAATACTCAAAGTATGGTGTAAGGTTACTCAACAGCATTTGAAAGATCATTAAACATGCATAACATCAGACCCTACCCCAGACCTCCTAAATTTGAATATGCATCTTAATGAATTTTATAGATGAGTGGGCACCTTACATTTCAAAAAGGACTGCCTTAGAAAGTGGAACAAAGTTTGGTCTGATGCTAATCACGTTAGTGTCCAATCTCTTCAGGGTATCCAGGCACGCATGTCCAGGAATCATCTATTAAATGGAAATAGATTGAACACAAACCCAATAGAAACCCTGTCTCACTCAATATGATTTACCACCTATGCATATTTATTCCAAGCATAGTTGTACCTTTTTAGCTTATGAATTTAGCAATTTAATATCTGAATATAATGATAGCATGCAATTATCTCTATATGAATTATTCTAAATTTCCAAAAGTCATAATTTATATAGTTTCAAAATTAAATAATAGGCTTTACTAAATAAATGCAGGTAAAAAAGTGTATTTTGGATCATTGAGATAACATAATAATTTGAAAGTTTTAAGGATATGAGGTCTATTAGAGCAATAAAATTATTATAAATACAGAAAAGGATGAATAATTGTACTTACACTCCATTTATTGACATTACTAAAATATGTATAACCACTGAATAATGCTATAACCATTATGATAGCCATTTGTTGTATGACTTTAAATCTTTATGTCATAAAAAGCCTAGAGGCATTTATTTTTCGTATGTTTGTCACATTTAGCTTGTTCAAAGAGGTGCAACATTCATTATTTTCCTGTCCTGGAGTTACTTAGTGCTTGTAAACTATTATGTTATTATTTCTGTTTGGATAGATTTGCAATTCTTACATTTTACTTGATACTGTAGTTGGACTGAATCCCCAAATGTAAAGTAAAAGTCAGCAAAAACTGTCAAGTTTTCCCTAGCTTTGGGTTGAAATAGGTAATGTCAGAAATTTTTCAAGCCAAATTGGAAAACTGTAAAACAGCCTGAGGGAAATAAAACTCTTAACTAAAAGAGGAGTTGGAGGCATCATCACAAAATTTGGGACAACACCAACTATACACTGAGTACACAGAATATCAAATTTTCTAATACAAGAGTTGCCACTGATTTTATGAACTGTGTTCATTACACTCTTCAACAAATTTTTGCCTGTCAGAAATGTGAGTCAAAATAAACTTCATATTGTTGAAACTATGCCTACCTACTTGATCTCAACCAGCTCATATATCCTCCTCACAAACTCTTCGATTCTTAGTTCATTTTTTAAATGATGTATGCTTTCTCTCATATGTGGAATCTATATAGAAATTGGGAAACAATGATAACCTCATATAGAGAAGCAGAGACACCAATGGAGTGTTGAAGGGGGTCTAGGAGAGGGAGAAGGGGAAATAGAGACATAAGCAAGGTAACAGTTGAAATAATGCTATGTATGTGTATTAAATTACCAATGCCAATCTCATGTACAACAACATGTACAGGGAAGGGTGATGGGACCTGAAGGGAAATGCTTCAAGAGTTGTGTGCATGAATATTCCTATCACTCTATATCTCAGTATGATGGATAATTACAATGCACCAATAAAGTATAAAAAATGTGTGACAGTCAAATATTCTGAGGTCTTCATGAGTGAAAAATTGTATTGCAAAACAGTTATTAAAACTCATTTCTTACATATCATTGATTTTATTTTTTTTTCATAGCATTGATTTTAAATGAACACAGTTTTAATACTGTTTTACACCAAATAAAATAAACTATGAAAAGTAATCTTCAGGATTGGGGGTGTGGCTCAGTGGAACTACCCTTGCCTAGCATGCATGAAGACCTAGGTTCAATCTTTAGCACTGTCAAATGAAAACAGAAAAAAAAAATGCGATCTTCAAAACAACTCATTTTTACCTTTTGAGATTATCATATATGAAAATACTAAACATTTAACTAAAAATCACACAATTTAATAGTGCAAAATTAGACCTAAAATATGACAAAGATAATTCAGTATTGCTGTCTGTATGAGAGAATTTTAGCTAATAAATTGAAAGTATATTTTATTGCAGATCTAAATGTTACATAGTACATGATTTATTTTATAATTCCATAAATTGGTAGCTTGTTTGACAGGACAAAGCATCACTTTATAAGGAGTCATAATCCATAATTTCAAATATAATTGTATTTCTTGATTTATGGAATGCATTTGTGTGTGTGTGTGTGTGTGTGTGTGTGTGTGTGTGTGTGTATCCATCCATGTAGAATACCTTTTGGTGGATATATGAGTCAGATAAAATTGAGTTTGTATTCCTAATTAACTATATATTATTTGAAATAAATTAGACAAACTTTATAATTTTATTGAAATTCCTCTATAAAATGCAAATATTAATATTACCTCACATCATTATGAGTTCCACAAGAGATAACATATATAATCTGAGTTCCTCAATTTTTATTGTCTACCTAAGAATTTAGGCTTTTCCCTTCTAAATTTTGATATCCCTTCTAAAATATTGTCCATGTCTATAATTCCTTTAGGAAAATGGGGGAATAAATATTAGAGAGGAAAGTTATACCTATATTTTTATTTTATTTTATTTTAGCAGACACATATTACATATTAGACCTAGTAGATCTATAGAATAATAGCTATAGCAATACCGAATCTACACATAGTAGATCTATGTCTATATATAAGATTTCACACTAGAAAAAGAGGAACACTGGTAGCAGTAAGAACTAAAAGTTGGAAATTGTATCTGATAGTTATTGGTCTATAAAAACTGCCACAAAATCTTAGCGTATAAAACGATATACCTCATGAAGTCTAGATGCAGTGTGATTCTGTCAATCTTAGTAGTTCTGAGGGGTCAGGCATGCATCTGTGACCAGCTGCAGGTTGGCCAATAGGCATTGGTGATTTTCTTGGACTTTCTCACATTGGCAGGTGTCAGGTGTGAAAACTTTTTTGACTTATCCCTGCTTCATATATCTAGTCTTCAGGCAGGATGGCTCAGGCGAGCCATGGGAATGACAGAGGAGCAGGAGGAAAGTGAAAGGTCTTTTGTGGCTCAGGTGCCAGCAAAATGTCATTCCATTTCATTCTGTTGGCCAGTGCATATTACATTGGTGCAAATTTTTTAAAAATCATATCAGAATTAACTGGTGGAAAAGTATATTCCACATCTTGATATCAACAGTCATAAGCCAACAATTAGAATACAGGAAGGGGTGCAGAATTGGGTCCATTTTTACATTCAATATACCAGAGCAATATAACAATAAAATTGCTTAGGGAGAACGTAAAATCAAACTTCAAATGTTGCTATGCAGTTTACCAACAGCATTTAATATAGGAAAATATTTCTGTATTTCATAATAATTAAAAATATCCTGAATTGGATGCTAGTAAAAGGACCATAGTTTCACAAGGTCATATTTACATGTGTTAAATAGTACTTTTCTCCAAGTGAATCTATTTTACAATTTAGTGAAATATTTTATTTGTGTATATATGTATATGTAATATACACACATGCATAGAAAACTATATATACTTTAATAGTTTACTAATTTTCACAATAGGACACAGAGCGACTGAACCAAAGAAAACTTTTCTCCTCTTTTTCTATTTATAATACCTAAATTCAAGATCCCTGCTCAGTATTTGAATGATCTTCTAATATAGATTTCCTTTTATTTACTATTTCCCAAAAATACCATATCTTGGAAGTATAGGGGAGAAGAAATAGTGAGACATTTGAGTGACACAAAGACTACTGACAAGTGAATAGCATTCACTTGATACTTACTTAGTATTCATTAGTCTGACAGATTATTTCCTTAATTTAAGGAGAGAGAGAGAGAGAGAGAGAGAGAGAGAAAGAGAGAGAGAGATCATTTACATCTAGTAGTTTTGCAGAAGAAATGAAAAACAATCAGAAATTAGGATAAACATGTCATTTAAATGGCACAGGTGGAAATCAGCAGCAGTGCTTGGCCCAGAGTGGGCCCCAATGGTCAGGGGTCCAGTCAGCAGGTTCATAGATTCACTTACACTCAACATCCCTAAGAAAGATGAACTTTAGCTTGATGTAACTGCATGTGCTGTGAGATGGGCTTATGTTCAGGTGAGAGAGATGCGTGTGATTGTGCACAGGCATTTGAGCTCAGCTGCCAGTAGTCTACAGAATTGCTGGGAATGGCCATTGCTTAGCATCAGAAACTGTAGGGAATTTGCACGCATAGGCTGTCTGTTGGACTGAAGTGGGTCTCATCTTTCAGCAAACTAGTTGCCAGGAGACCTGGAAAATGCTGAGGGTAAATTATAAAACAATCATTCTTGTGTGTCTAGGGAAGAAAAGGAAGATTAAATAAATTAAATAGACTATGAATTCTCCCTATGCCAACACCTGTCTGACATGTTTTAAAAATGACAAAAGGAATATTATTGTTGGGTACAATAACAGACATATCACAAGAATAAGTTATTGTTTTAGTATACTTGTGCTTTTCAAGCTTTGTACATGTGTTAGTTGTATTTTTTAAAACAAAATGTGCTAGCTATGTGTTATTTCTCATCTTAAAACTACAGAAATTAAGGATAGGCAATTTTCTAAACATTCACAAACAGCAAACAACATCTAAGATCCATACTCACAACTTCGGAAACTCCAAATCTAAATAGTCAGGGTCCAGATGCACAGAGGATACCATACCCTAACTTTTATCACACAGAGCGATGACTATATTTCCTAAAAAAAACATAAATGGAATCAATTTTAGCAGAGAAAATGATAGCAGTTTCTTTACTGAACTGATAAGTGACAGGGTAAAGAAATACAGTCAAAATTGGCACCTGAAGAAAGAAAAGGGAAATCCAACAGAAAGGGAGAGATGACTTATGATTAGTTACATCCAATTTCCCTTTTTGTATCTTCTGGTTTAGTAAAATACTTATTCGTAAGGCATGTATTAATTCAACCATCTAGATATTTATTACCCACCCCACCTACCAACCATTCAACTTCCTAGACCATCAGTTATTATTAAAATTATTCATCAACGGGAAGAGCCTGAGTTAATATATCAGTACAGGACCTGGTACAGGGAAAAGAAGGAAATCAGGGGAGAACCTGATGGCTTTGCTAAGTCACAGAGATTTATCTCACTGTCCTTAGAGGCTACGGCAGCTTTACTTTGTAGGGCATAATACTGGAGAGAGCTGCACCCAGAGAAAGCCAAGGAGACATGCAAAGCGTACCCCTCAGTTCTTCAACGTTGTACTGAGCAGGTAATGCCGGTGATGAACCTACTTACAGCTGGCAAAAAGCTATCCAAAGAGGAAACTTAGTGCTCTCACTGTGTTTGGTGCATATTCTGTTTCATCAGCCATAGTAAATCATCTCATAATCCCAGGACCAAATGGATGTGTTTCTCAGAAGGGTACTCCCTCAGTAGTAGGTCAAAATTAGTTTCAAATTAGAGGTTACTCTCATCCTACCTAAAAACCTTAAAAGCAAGCTTCAAAAGGATCAAACTGCTTTCAAGTAATTGCATTTCAGAACGAAGCTTAAGAACATGTATGGGAATACAAAAATCATCCAGAACTCAGCAAGGTAAAAATGCCAATTCTGGGATGATATTTTTTTAAAAATAACAAACATGTAAATAAGCATAAAAACTCAACCTATAATGAGAAAATTAAACAATAAATTCAGGCCAAAAATAGCAGGGATTATATTATACTAGAAAACATTTTTCTCGGTACCTGGCCAACCAAACAGCTATTACTGGTTTACTATATTTTCCTATTGCTGCCGAAATAAATAGACTAAAAGTTAGTGGCTTAAAATAATATAGATAATTATTATAGTTTTGGATGTCAGTCTGAAATGAGTCTTGTGGAGCAAAAGTCACAGTGCCTACAGGGCTGTTTTCCTTCTGGTGACTCGAGGAGAGAATTTCTTTCTTTGACACTCCAGCTCCTAGGAGCTGCTTGTAGGCCCTTCCTCCATCTTCATACCCAGTGTTATAGAATCGCTTTTCTCTGATCACCTGCCTCCCCTTTATTGGGTTCTTGTGAAGATTTGTGAAACATCCTTAATTAGATCACATCTGCAAAGTTCCTTTTGCTACGTAAAACAGCATATTTATAGATCTCTAAGATTAAAATATAGACATCTTTGTCTGTATTTTGTCTACCACTGTATACCTCCTTCTAGGAAACATGGTCATTTTGATCTATTTGTCAAAGTTCTTCCCACTTGGAAGATTTCTTGCTTCTCTCCTTCCGTGCCATTCCAGAGAGTATCCAAAAAGCTCCATCAGTCCACTTCCAGCTGATGCCAGTATACTGTATAAAATGGATTAATATGTTTCCTCTTCAGATTAGGGATAAGGACATCCTCGGATAGGGAAACCCCTTGGACCTTCAGATCAGGGATAAGGAAATTTCTCATTTCCTAGTGCACGTGTGCGCATATGCCTATGTAGAAGACTGAGTGATGATGCAGCGAGAGGACATGTCACAGCACCCGAGCCACCTGCTCTCACGACTGAGTCACACACACACATACACACTTACACATGTGTATATATGTATGTATATATATATATATATATATATATATATATGTTTGACCATTTGTAATGGATAATAATTTGATGCATGTGATTTTATCATTCGTAATGGATTTCCACTGCACGTGATTAACATTATGGCTTGCTGGACCATGATAACAGCTTAGGTTGTAGAATCACTTGGTACTCCATTACTAAGCATTCAGTTTCTACCAGTGTTCTGTACCAAATAATGAGTTGGCTCCCAAAAGGAAATATTGATTCATAGAGAAGAATGCAAATTTCCCTTAAATGGTTTTTACGCTCTGAGTCTATACTGTAGGCTTTCCTAAATCTCTATACATCATCCTTATTTACTGTGGACATGTTGAAACACATTGAGCCTGACGTGTCAGAAGGCCTACGTGATAGAGGTGCTTGTGCTGCTTGCTATATGGATGTATTATAAAAGTTTCCTTTGATCTGAGCACCATTCATTTTTAGAAGTTTTACATGCTACATAGAGAATGGGTTAAAGCAGCAAGCCCAGATACAACATACGGTGACACTAAAATTCAGTGACCCAGCACTGACATGGAGAGTTACTTGGATGGCTAAATACTAATATCAACTGTATCAGAGAAGATAGTTGATCTATGGAAATAGATTTTATCTCTTTCATTTCTAATTTTTCTTTAAAAAGTAGATCCAGAAAACATATGACCCTTCTCTTTCTGTAAGACGTGAGACTATAATGCACCAATAAAAGCACATTTAAAAAATAATTGACATAAATATACACACATTAATGTAAATGTATAACTTATGAACTATATTGTCTTATTTATACATTCTGTTGTCTTATATTAATATGTGTGTATATAAAGCTTATATTTATATAACTTTTGAAATGACTGACATAAGTCCTGAATTACTAAATAAACAAGGACAAAAAATAAAAAAATAAATAAAAAGTAGATCCAGAAAAATCTTAAGTATATGTCATTGACATAGATGGTATGTGTTCTAAAGTATCATAAACAAGTGATTAGCACTTTCTGAGAACATTCTCAATTTGTGGTACTTGATATTCTTAAGCTCAGGCCCATAGTGACACAATTAGAAAGGGCAACAACGGGTGGGGATGCAATTACTGGAGAAGCTGAAATGTCCCAGTGGGTGTTAGAACTCACTATAAAACAAGTGTTCAAGGATTTGTCATCAGGTACTATAGCTTTCACATGTCTAAGAAAGCTTAGTACAATTGATTATAATGGGGTAATTAAACAGAAAAACACCCCCTTGAGTGTCCATTAGCTTTAGTATTCCAAGAGTTTAGGCAACCCTTAGATTCTTGGACAATATTCTTAATAATATATTATTTAGAGCCAAGGGGTGTTCGACAAAGCATGGCTGAGCAAATTGGAGTAAAATAAGTTTGTTGCAGTTCTTAAAAAGGCATAAATAACATAGCACTTCCTCTACCCATAAAGCAGTAATAGGCATAATTAGTATTAGGCTTTGTAGATGGTATTCATAGCCAGCTCTGCTGCAAGCCTGAGGATACGGAGGAATAACAGGTGGAGAAAGAAAGAGTTAATTTATAATCTGTAACTGTCCTTTCTATGTCAAGGGTGTGGGACAGAGTGGTAGAAGTATAACTCATCCTTTCTAAGCATGTGGGAGAGAGGGGAAGAAGGAAAACTTGAAAAATCTATTTCAGTCAAGTCTGCCTGTGAAGATACTAATCTTGCTAACAATTACTGCAGAAATAAAGAATCTTTACTAATTGGGTGCTTTCAGTAGGATGTACCTTGTCTTTATATAATTGTTTGTGATAAACAGACCTAGAACTTACGGGTTTGGGGGCAAATAATGTGCTACAGACTTTCAATGTCAATAACATAATTATAGGAGGTGAAAATGGCTATTTTTGTGACTGAAGTAGTTCATTGTATGTAAGTGATGGTGTGGCTTTCATCCCTTAGAGATGTCTTACCAAAAGGTACCTTTCTCTCATAACAGATTGAAGACAGTGAGACATGGCGTTTTAGCTCCTTTGATCAGGGTCCCTCACTCCATGTAGGATGCATTTTCTGCACGAGAAGTTGAGGGGCCATGAAGCTCTAGGCTTACTTACCTATTTGTATCTTCTTCGGCACACATCACATTTTCTCTTATTCTGTAATAAACTTAAATGGGAAAAATTTATCCAAGGTGTCATTTTTAGCAATCTTTGAACCTGATAGAGATTCAACCTGGTACCTAACTGGCACAGGTCTGGCTTGCTTATGTGATTTCAGGATGCATTTGTTTATGTGGTAAGAATAAAGCAAGCAGCACTTTTTATTCCAGGCACACATACATACCCCAAGGCTAGACAAGGCACAATTAAAGCCCTGCCACCTTTGAACTCCTGAGCTGTTGGGATTATTTGTACGCATTTGTGAATATTTTAGAAAAGTGATTGTTGTTAAACTTTAAAGTGCATATGAATCATATCAATTTCCTACTAAAATAGAGATTCTGGTTTAGTTGATCTGGGATAGGATTTAGCACTGAGAAATAATGTTAATTCACACATCATACTTTGAATAGTAAAGTTCCAGGGGAATTTTGGTGGTAGACTCTTGGGATGCAAATTCTAGTAGCAGGTTATGGGTTGTGTTTTCAAGGAAAGTGTGAGTAAATTTTGAGTTTTTTGGGGGTGGGGAGATGATGGGAGAAGTTAGGGACAACTAGAGAAATTATGGGGAACTAGGACCCAAGCAAACAGGACTGAGGTGTGAAAAAGGTCAGTGGTAGACTCTTCTATGGATGCTAGCTCAGTGCTTCTAGTGAATATCTCTACTAAAGCACATGCTGCCACATAGGCCACATGCTCTATGCTCTGAAAACAGTCCACGTGGTTATGCGCCCTCCATGCCCCCTTTATTCTGCCCCTTGCACAGCTCCTCGGTGGAAGAATTTCAGTTGTAGCCTACCTCCATTCATACCTAGTATGGGCCTTTGGTGCCAAGGGGTGTCACATGCAGGCCTTGTGTTTAGTTTGTTTGGATTCAAAATTTAAAAGCCACTTATGGTAGCTATCAACAGCTACCCAAGCAGGGAAACAAAGATAAAGAAGTTTGTACACTTAAAATATGTTAATATGGTAAATCTCATTTTACATGTTCTTATCACAATAAGAAATTAAAGTGGAAACAAAACAATTCAAATTTCCAGCTCCATATTCCATTTCTTCTACCAGATAAAGTGATCCCAATATCCTTCTGTGTATCTCTTTGCTCGGTCATGCATATACTAGCCTTGAAACACATGTAGAGATTTTTTCAAGTTTTAATAAATTTGTATTTAAGACATGATATTTACAAGATGTAGTATAACAGTGAACTAAATTTGTAACAATTTGTTTCTGCAAATTGCCTTTAGCTTATATTGCAGATATGATGTAACATACAGATTTTTATTTGTTTTATGTGAAGAATATTGTACTACTTACGTTAGTCTGCAAGTCTTGTTTTTATTGTTATTGTTTTTTGGGGGTTTCTAGGGATTGAATCCAGGGAGGTTCTACCTGAATACCCTCCCTGCCCCCCTTTTTTGTACTGGGGATTGAACTCAAGGGAGCTTTGCCTCCGAGCTACACCCCCAGTCCCTTTTATGTTTTATTTTGAAGCATGGTCTCCATAAGTTACTATGCACTGGCCTGGAACCTGTGATCTTCCTGTATTAGCTTCCCCAAAATTGGGATTACAGGCATGTACCATCTTGCCCAGCTTTACAAGTTTTAAAATAATACATCATTTTACCTGCATAAATGTGAATATAATAAATATATTATAAATGAATACACCTATGTACTTTTACAGAAGTGAGATTTTAAAAAATATAGTGAAGCTTTTAGAGCAGTTATATATATATATTTTACTTTTAACTTTATATATTTATATATACCCTATTTTACCCAATTCATTCTACATCTACTCCATCACATTAGATAAGCCATTTTATTATCACCAACATATTTCCTGATATTTTTATAATGCTCTTATAAACTCCTATATGTCATACTTGCAAATTAATTCATACTTTTGATATAGTAAGTAGTTTAAAAGGGCATACTTTTGGTCCAGGAGTAGAGTGAACAAAGAACAAATGCCCATTTTATTTGTGTATATTTTTCAATAACTAATATTTGGTAATTCCTATGTTTCAAGTGGTAGATAAATTACCAGTAGAATTATATGTGAGAAAAGAAATATGCATTTTATGTTAGCAATAAAGAGTTGATACAAAATTGTTATCGACTGTGATCACAATCACTGTATAAGTAAAGTTTAGACCTTCTTCTTCATTCTTCTTCCTCTTTTTTCCAGTAAATTTTAGACAGTATTTATTCAATAATTATTGGGGCCAAAATTAATCTAGGAATTAAATGTTGAACCGGTCACGGCTCACTTAGGTGTCTCTGCTCTGCCCTGCTAACACTGTCTTTGTAGATTTTTTTTTTTCTTTTTGACTTGTTGTAGATAATAAAACAGTTCCATTGCAGGTGGAGGGCCAGTTGCACCACATGAAATGTAGTTATGTCTTTTGTATAACTGCTGGTTGATTGCAAGTTTCAATGGCAGCCTTCCATTTCTTAAAGTTAAGTAAGCTGGGAAACAAAAGAAACTTTAGATAAATGAGAAGAGATTACACTCAAATAGTGGAGGTGGAGCCGGGCGTGGTGGCACACGCTTGTAATCCCAGTACTTTGGGAGGCGGAGACCGGAGGATCCGGGTTCGCAGCCAGCCTCAGCTCTTTCTCTCTCTCTCTCTCTCTCTCTCTCTCTCCTTAGTGAGGCCCTCCGCAACTTCGTGAGACCCGGTTTCAAAATAAAAAGTATAAAAAATAGGGCTGGGGGCGTAGCGCGGAGGTAGTACGCCCCTGCGTTCAATCCCCGGTACCGCAAAAACCAAAAAAACAAAACAAAAAAAAATAGTGGAGGTGGAATAAGGGAGGGGATGAGAGACTTGATAAAGGAAACAGTTCAAAGAACGCTATATACATATGTGAAATTATTAACAATAATCTCATTAACACATGTGGGGAGGAGAAGGGGGAGAAGGATCGGACCAAGAGGGAACACCAAGTGCTGTGGGCATGTATGTTTCCTATCACTCTGAACCTCATTATGATGTATAATTACAATTAGTAAAGCACCAAAAAGTCTATAAAGTAACATATTTTACTCCATGACAATTCTAATTGATTTGTAACCTATGCAATCACTGACTTTCTAGCAATCATCCTGTGTTTGGTGTGTGAGTGTATGTATGTGTGTCTATGTGTATGATTATATTTTCTGTCTGTCCTACCTGCAGAAATGTACACTCCATAGAGAAAGGACTTTGTCGTAGCCTCAGTACCTGGAACACTGAATAAATGATCAATAGATTCTTGTCAAATAAATAGATTGCGTTGTTTTCAGAGTTCAAAATATTTGAAAAGACTGTAACCATAGGCACGTTTGAACTATTCAGCACAAGATGCTTAGGGTAAAATATTTATAAGAACTATTTTGTAAGTAACAGAATTGATCCTGAATTGCTTGATATTTCTTTGTTCTCATCTGAAATATATTACAATAGTAATAACTCTGAGATAATAAATGGCAGCTCATCTTTAGTCAAAAATTATTTTTTTACTATATAACTTGGAATTCAAGTAGAGTTTATGGAGTGTGTGTGTGTGTGTGTGTGTGTGTGTGTGTGTGTGTGTGTGTGTAGTATATTTGTCATGCCATCTTCTTTCCTCAAATTCATTGAGTTTAAGAGAATGGTGGCTACTACTCAAAGCCTGGAAGCAAATGATGGGAAAAACAGAGGATATAACATTCCAACTACTTGGCATTTTTTATTCTAACTCTATCATTGTTTTTTATCCTCATCAGTCACCTCTGAAACAATATGTTAGGATTTCCCTTAGCTTGTTCCATTCAAACTTCAGCCATAAGAGATTAAAAATATCATGTCTCTGGTTCTGTGAGCCTCTATATATAAGTTGAATAAACATTATTTTGTGCCAGGGATAAGGGAGCTGATGCAAAATAATTGTCAATATAATTGAAATTGAAGTCATAGGCTTGTGCTTTCCAAGAGCCAATGTGCAAAGGCGATTTTCTAGTTACATGGACCTACTGTGAAGGAAGTGTTATTTTATTTATTTTCTTACTCATTTTGGTACTGGGGATTGATACCAGGGGCACTCTGCTTCTGGACTACACCCCTAGCCTTTTTTATTTTTTATTTTGAAACATGATCTCACTAAGTTGTTGAGAGTCTCACTAAGTTGCTGAGGCTGTCCTCAAACCTGTGATCCTCCTGTTTCAGCCTCCCAAGTACTGGGATGATCATATTTTTAAAAAAATTTTGATGGTGATTTTATCTTAACAAGAAGTTTTTAGGTATGTTTTCAATACCTTTACTCAAAGCCTAAAGAAGCAAAACTACTCTCAACACACAAAGATATTTCCACATTGACACATAGAATAGTACAAAAATAAAATAAACTTACTCATGAAAAGTTTCACTATTGGTAAGTATATGTTTTGAAGCTAGCTAAACAATGATAAACAAACTCAACCTGCCCGGGAGCCCATCAAAATGCTTACAAATAAACACAAAGTTGTAACAATTCTGCTCAGTGAGAAAACTTATCAATACTATGCAAACATACAGAACAACTTCTTCCTAATACAAATATGTTGGAAAATTTAATTTTTAGCACTTGATCTTATCTTTGAAAAAGATTAAGGTACTATGGAGTACAGCAAGTAGCAGGAGGAATGCTGCCACTGTACTTCTTCAGAGAAATGAGCCCTGAAGCCTGGCTCAGGGCTCACTGTTGAGAAGATATGTGTGGGCCTCACACTTCCCCATTAGTTTATTGAGCCTAATGAATTATTTGGAGACAATCACTTCAAGTAATGGCACAGCTAAAGGAAGCAGGAGACAAGCATTGATTTTTTGCATCCTGAGTTATAAAGTTGATTATAGATGGGTGCAAAATCAGAAGAAGACCTTTCAACAGGAAACAATTTCAGCGATCTATAATTTCCCCCAATTAAACACTGCACCATGGTAGGCTGTATCCAGGATTGCTGTATTGAGACTTCCTGTATGTCTAATGATTCATTAGAAAAAATGCTGAATTAAGTAACTGCAATGCATCTAGAATTTTTTCATATTGTGGTAGGGTGAAACTTTGAATGTTGAAATGTGTGACCATATCCAACTACCAATAGTTAAATTGTAAATATTACTAATCAAGGTAGGGTCACAGCCATATGAGAAAAAAAGCAGCAGAGAGAAGCATGGAGAAATAGTTAAGCAGGAGAGGATTTAGAATTAAACTTTAGATAAAGGAGAAGAAACCCCAGTGGAGCAATGGAAGGGGTCTAGGGGAGAGGGTTCAGGGAGAATTAAAAAAGGAAACACTTCATTGACTTTGTATACATATACAAAATTATCAGTGCCGATCTCAATAGCATGTACAGTGCACCAATAAAAGTATATTAAAAATCTCTAAAAAATCAAGAAATATTCAAGATGTCAATGTATCCATGAATAAAGAAAGGATACTTGCAGTAAGAACTTTCAGAGAAAACCCAAAAGATGTCAAAGTTAAGAAACAGGCTGGTGTGTAGTTGTCAAAATAATAGTCAACAGGATTTTTTTTTAAGAAAAATAAAGACTGTACATAAGAAAAAAGATCAAGAGTCAAATAATATATGAGAAATAACTTGTAGAAGCTCATGGCATTGCATCCCAATCTTGTCCCTAAATTCCTGGGACCATTCTTACTATTGTTCAGAACAAGGGATGGTTACAGTTCCCCCAGTATTACTAACCCAGCACACCTGCGCAATCTATTTTTTGTTCACCCTTCATGTGTTCCGGATATACCCTCTCTGTATCACTCTCCACATTTCCCTTTCAGCCTCATTTTTCTAAATTTGTTCTACTTTATCCTTTTATAGTACTTTAAATATTGAGATGCAATACGTATGTCAAGTTTGTTACAAGAATTAAGTATCTCTACAGAAATTGAAATGGAGACACTAGGAGGAGCCCAAACCACTCTACAGACTATGATGAAATAAAGAAGGCTAGAGTGAAGTCCCTCATTACAATTTTAGAAAACTTGCAGGTTCACTTATTTATTTACTGTTAGTATCTTTGTTATATATCATCTTTTTTTCTTCCCAAATTTCTATTGCACAGTAGTAATTTGGAAACAAATACATTATTTGAAAATAGATTCTATTGCCTATGTTTTGCCTACAAAACTTATTATTATTCTCTGTTCCTTTGAACTACATTTGAAAAA
This sequence comes from Glis glis, assembly GCA_004027185.1. NCBI lineage: Eukaryota > Metazoa > Chordata > Mammalia > Rodentia > Gliridae > Glis > Glis glis. The sequence continues at coordinate 17,261 of PVJS01037739.1, forward strand.
TTCAATCATATTTGCATGTATATCTTATCATCAATTCAATTCTGTTTAATTCCTGTCATTTCAGGTCATTTATGCTAAATTCTCATGAGGCTTTTGTAGAGGTTAAAGAACTTAAATATTTTATGATTCCATTTAAAATTATTATTGATATTCAGAGACCAAATTTCTCGGGTTGAATCAATAACCTTAGACATGTGTCTAACCTTGGTTTAAAATATTGCTGTGTGAAGATTCAGCTGGAAAAGCAATTTAAACCCTAAAAACCCTTGAGCAGGTTCTGAAATTCATAATATGTTTTATCATTATTGAAATTCACTGGAAAGTAACTGCAATAAACTTACATAACAGATACTTTATAGGACCAGCTTTAAAGATAAAAGCCCTCATAAACTTTATATATAGTATATATATGCATGTATATGTATGTATGTATGTGTGTTATAAATAAATATACACTTATATTTATTTATTATATGCATAAAATATAGTTGATAAAGTTAAAATAATGAAAAGTGCACTTATCAATTAGCTACTCAATTTGGATATCAGTTGTGAGACTTAAAGAGTGTTAGCTAGTATTATAAAATGCATAAATTGGATCCCTCTATTTAACACCCAATGAAAAACACAATTGCCAAAATGACAAACAAAAAGAAACTTCCAACAATAGAATGCTGTTAAGGTTACAAAAGATAATTATGAGAATATTCACATCTTGCTTACATCTGCTTCAGAGTAGATAGTAAAAGTATAATACTCTGTAAATGGAGATTTTGTGTTAGCAAAACATGAATTATTTAAGCAATAATGTTATATTAATTTGAATTGTTCTTTATAGAAATGTGGCTAAAAGACTAATATAAGGGAATGAAATACAAGAATACAATCCATGTCTAAAATAGACCTCTAGATAAACCCTCAGTGGCTCTTGCAAGAAAAAATTCACAATAGTCTATTCAGAGTACAGTTTGACCATATTGTAGCACAAACCTATTCGTTCCTCCTCTTGGAGGAAAGAGGAGGAATAGATCTGACTTCTGTTCAGGACATATAATTTTTATAAGCCTATTTGCCTGTATTTTTTATTGGTGCATTGTAATCATACACCTTGATGAGGTTCAAGGTGATAGAGGCATACATGTACACAGTACTTTTTGATCCCTCCCCCAGCTCCCACCCCACTCCCTCTCCCTCCCCACATTCCCATGATCAACACATTGATTAGCTATGATAAGTTGTGTATGTACATCATGACCACTGAGGTGTTTCCCTCTTCAAGTCTTCCTCCCCCCTCCCGCCTCCCTCAGGTTCCCTCCTCCACTCCACTTAGGTTTCTCCTCCTTTGTCTGGAGTCCCTCCTGTGTCCCAATTTCTCCCTAGCTTCCACATATGAGGGAGAACATCCAACCCTTCACGTTTTGTGACTGACTAATCTCACTTAGCATAATATTCTACAGATCCATCCATTTCCCTGCAAATAACATAATTTTGTTCTTCTTTATGGCTGAGTAGAATTCCATTGTGTATATATACCATAATTTTGTAATCCATTCATCTGTTGATGGGTACCTCAGCTGGTGCCATAGTATGGCAATTGTGAATTGTGCAGTTTTAAACAGAGATATGCATTAAACAGCTTCCAGACAATGCCTCCCTCACTAGCAGGCAGCACTCACATACCTTCATTAACTGGAAGTTAGCGACCTGTTTCCATTACTTTCCCTCTTGTTATTCAGAAAATATACACCTTTGACCCTAGAATTACCATCAGTATGCTTTTATTATTTCATTCATTACTTACTCAATTATTTGTGTAACTACAAATAACAAACAAAAAAGATAAGCAAATACCATTTATTTTGATTTATATTTCCTGCAGCCCCTTTCAGGATCACAGGACACAGTCATTTTCTTCCTTTACACAGAATTAACCTTATATACTTATTTATTTATTTACACACATACAAAGTTTATATATGTATGCATTTTAATGCATATTCTGCCAGGAGTGGTGGTGCATGCTTGTAATGCCAGTACTGGATTGGATTGGGAGGCTGAGACCGGAGGATCCGGGTTCGTGGCCAGCCTCAGCTAATTAGTGAGGCCTTCCGCAACTTATCGAGACCCTGTTTCAAAATAAAGAATAAGGCCGGGCGTGGTGGCGCACCCTTGTAATCCCAGTACTTTGGGAGGCGGAGACCGGAAGATCCGGGTTCGCGGTCAGCCTCAGCTCTCTCTCTCTCTCTCTCTCTCTCTTTCCCTCCGTCTCTCTCTCTCTCTCTCTCTCTCTCTCTCTCTCTCTACTTAGTGAGGCCCTCCGCAACTTTGTGAGACCCGGTTTCAAAATAAAGTATAAAAAATAGGGCCAGGGCTGTAGCGCAGAGGTAGAATGCCCCTGGGTTCAATCTCCGGTACCACACACACAAAAAAAAGAATAAAAAATAGGGCTGGGGGTGTAGCTTGGAGGTAAAATGCCCCTGGGTTCAAT
>PVJS01037740.1:0-19750 GCA_004027185.1 Glis glis
ATACTTTATTTTGAAACCGGGTCTCACGAAGTTGCGGAGGGCCTCGCTAAGGAGAGAGAAAGAGAGAGAGAGAGAGAGAGAGAGAGAGAGAGAGACAGGGAGAGATAGCGAGAGAGCTGAGGCTGGCCGCAAACCCGTATCCTCCAGTCTCCGCCTCCCAAAGTACTGGGATTACAAGCGTGCGCCACCACGCCTGGCTATTTAGTTATATTTTCTATTTGATATAGTGTTATCTTACCTTTGCTTAGTTGCCAATTTGGTGGAATTCACCACTTCTCTGATTCTGGTATTTATTTTTGTTTTCTTTTTTGTGTTTTATTTCTTTAAGTATTTTCTCTAGTGTTGGCTTGATAGTCATGAATTCTTTTAGTTTCTGCTTTTCTGCCCAGTCAAGATGGACTAAAGACCTGGAAATTAGACCAGAGACTTTGAAATTATTTGGGGAGTGTATATATCCAATACTCAAACATATAAGCACAGATATAAACTTCCTCAATTGGGCCCCAAGAGCTCAGGAAATTAAAATAAGAATTATTAAATGGGACAGCATTTAAACTAAAAAGTTTCTACTCATCAAAGGAAACCATCAAGAGTCTAAAGCGAAAGCCTACAGAAAGGGAGTAGATCTTTGTCAACTACTCCTCTAATAGAGGACTAATATCTAGCATATAAAAAGTACTTAAAAGACTTAACAACAACAACAACAAAAACCCAATTGGGAAATGGGAAAATAGACTAATTAGACACTTGACAAAAGAAGAAATGCAAATGGCCAATAAATATATGAAAAAATGTTCAACATCATTAGCAATCAGGGAGATACAAATTAAAACTACACTGAGATTCCATCTAAACCCAATTAGAATGATAATCATCAAGAAGTCAAACAACACTTAATGCGGGGAGGATGTGGGGTAGTAGCAACTCTTTTACATTCTTGTTGGGATTTCAAGTTAGTGCAGCCACTAAGGAGATCAGTGTAAAGGTTCCTCAGAAAACCGGAAATGGAACCACCATATGATACAGTTATACCATTCCTGGGCATCTTTCCAAAGGGACTGAAATCAGATTATAGTAATACATGCATATCTATGTTTATAGCAGCATCATTCATAACAGCCAAAGTATGGAGCCAACCCAAGTGTCCATCAACAGATGAATGGATCACAAAAAATTATGGGATATACACACACTGGAATTCTACTGAGCAATAAAGAACAAAATTATGTCATTTGCAAGAAAATGGATGGACCTGGGAAACATTATGTTAAGTGAGATTAGCCACTCACAGAAAGTGAAAAGTCATGTTTTCTCTCATATATGGTAGATAGGGAGTAATTGGGATATAAGGACTTTATAGATAACAGAGGAGAAACTCCAGTGGAGGGAGGAAGGCACTTTTAGGGAGGGAGGTGAGGAGATGGAGAATTAATGAAGGAAACACTTTCACTGATTATGTACATATGTGAGAATACTAATGCCAATCTCAATATCTTGTATAGGGAATAGGGGTGTGGGGAAGGAGCCATGGGAAAACTCAGCAAGTGCTGTGTGCATGTATGCCACTTTCACTATGAACTACATTATGATGTGAGATTATAATGTTCCAATAAAAGTACAAAAAATAAAAAATAAAACACGGAAATAATTAGTGACATTGATGAAAAGAGTTTTTACTGAACAGTGGGTACAAAGTCAATTTTTATTATTTTGCACAAATATATGAATTGGACAAAAAATAACCTAGAAAACCATTTTTAAGTGAACTACAAAAACATGCCCCTATGAAAAATGTGGGACTAAGGTTTAGGAAAATATTTATTTATTTTTTTGTTTTGTTTCAGTGAATGGAAGATACTATTTTTACCCTTATGTTGTATACAATAAGATAAAAAAGGAAAACATGAAATTAAAGCACAGAGAAAAGTAACAAAGCAAAGACTTTTAGAATGCAGGAGGGAAAATTCCTGAGTGTAACTGTAGATATTAGCTTTTATCAGGGAAAAAAATGTTGCCCTCATGGAATAGAGAATGGAAAGGTAGAAGGAAAGCTAGTGCATTCTTAAGCTAATTGAGAATTGCCTGTTAATTGTAACATTTTAAAAATGAGTTATTAAGAATTAAAAAGAGATCTCAAGTAAAATTTTAGAGGTATAAATAAGGTGGATGGTATAAGACTAGGAATGTGTTTACAGATAGAAATACAGTGGGTCTGTAGAGAATTTGACCTGGTTGAAAAAGGTTATATATATGATTATTTAAACAAGTGGAAAATTAGAATATTTGTCAAATTAGAATATTCTAAAGTTATCACTTTAGAGATGTTCAAGCTTCTGGTGAAGTTGAGGGGTAGGTTTTAGTCATGAAACCTGTGGATCCTTGAACTCAGAAAGCAGTGGCTCCTCCAAAATGAACCCAAGGCTTTGATGTGTCGTTATTCCACAGGGCATCGAAGATGCAGAGGAAACAAATGATTCTGTTGTGATCCCAGTAATTTGGAGAGGAAAAGGCAATTAGAATCAAATATTTGTAACTTATATTCCATGAAGATGCATTAGTTTTCTGTTTCTTTTTGATAAAATAGTTCACTGTTCAAAATTATTTGTCTTTTTCCTTGGTCACATAACTGCAGTGAATTGAATTAGACTTGACTTTAAATGTGATCATTTGACTTATTTTGGCTAGTAGACTATGAATTGATGATAATCAAGCTGAGGTTTTAAATGAGTATGTTCACTTTGACTTGCTTTCTGCCTTGCTATGCTGTAGTATGAAAGGAAAGTACTCAGTCACTAGTACAAATAAAAATAAACAAATAAAAAATAAAGAATAATAATAAAAAAATGCCTGCAAGGGACCTAAATCCAACCAGCAGGTTGAAGTTGAACACCTGTGGAGCCCAGCAAAGTCAGAACCTATGTACAAATCTTTAAATAAGAAAACCTATGACTGTTTTCATAAGCTTAGTTAGACTGTAAGGTTTTCTGTTATATAGAAAAACAACACACCTTCCAAGGACTAGCATGCATGTAGCAGAAGCCAATAATGTTGGTATGTGGCTTAGAAAAATAATTCCTCACTTGTATATTTTCTGTGTCACAATTTGTTATACATCCCTGCAATTTTGTATGTTTCTTCTAATGAGAAATAGTGAATCATAGTAATATTGGATCAAAATTGAATAGCTGAGGAAGACCTGAGGACTTATGTAAATTCTAATATTTTATGATTCTAGTATAGTAGAGCCACTTAGGGACAATTTGGCAAGAAATCAATAATTGTAATAACATTTTTTTGTTTATTGGAAAAATCTTGTTTTTTTTTTCCTCCTAATCTCTCAATTGATTTTAAAGGTAAAAATCCAGCCCCTTTCATTTCAGTATACATATTTATGAAAATAAATGTATTAGTTTATGCAACCATTGTCAAACCTTTTATTGCTCAAAAATATAAGTTGGAGAAAAAAATAGCCTTTTCAACAAATAATGTTGGTAAATCTGAATAACCGTAAGTAGAAGAATGAAACTGTATCCCTCTCACCCCACACAAAAACCAACTTAAAATGGATTAAAGACCTAGAAATTGGACCCAAAACTTCACAAATGATACAAGAAAACATAAGACAAACTCTCCAATGTATAGACACCAGTAGACACCTTCTCAACAAGATCCCCTAAGCTCAGGAAATAAAATAAAGAATCAATAAATGGGATGGCATCACACAAAATGGCTTCTGTGAGGCAAAGGAAATAAGAGTCTAAAGAGATAGTGTACAGAATAGGAAAAATCTTTGCCAGCTACTCCTCTGATAAGAGGTAATATCTAGAATATATAAAGAAATAAAAAACATTAAGAATCCAATCGAATAATGGACAATTGACTGAATAGACACTTCTCAAAAGAAGAAATAAAAATGGCCAATAAAATTTTTTAAAGAGTTTAGCACCACTAGCAATCAGGGAAATGCAAATAAAAACTATCCTGAAATTCCATCTAACTCTAGTTAGAATGACAATCATAAAAAGCACAAACAATAATAAATGCTGGCAAGGATGTGAGGAAAAAGGAATACTTATACACTGTTGCTGGGATTGTAAATTAGTACAACCATGATGGAGCTCAGTATTATTATTCCTCAAAAGACTAAGAATGAAACCACTTTATGACCCAGCTATACCACTGTTCTGTATCTATTCAAAGGAATTAAAGTCAGAAAACTATAGGGATACATGCATATCCATGTTTATAGTAGCACAATTCACAATAGCCAAGTTATAGAACCAAACAAGATGTTTGCCAACTAATGAATGGATACTGAATATATGGTATATATATGCATAATAGGATTTTACAACAAAATTATGTCATTTACAGGAAAATGGATGGAACTAGAGAACATTATGCTAAGTGAGATCAACTGTTGTCAGAAAGTCAAGGATAAGATGTTTTCTGTCATATGTGGAAGCTAGAGAGAAAATAGAAAGATAAAGGACTTCATGATTATGAGCAAGACCAGTAGAATGATGGAAAAGGATTAGGAGGACGGATGGGAGCAGAAAAAGTAGGATAGAGCAAGAAAACAGACCAAATAATATTATGTCAATACGTGAAAGTATCAATAATAACCTTATTAGCATGTTCCAGGAGATATGAGAGGGTAGCGGGATGGAATTAGGAGGGAATCCAGCCAAAGATGTCGCGTGCATATATGAATGTATCACTTTGAATCTCACTATGATGTATAATTGATTTGTACAAAAAAATTTAAAATAGATTTCAAAAAATAATATTCTTCTGTACTTTAAAGGAAGATAGAAATAGTCTATCCAATAGTAAATTGAAATGGACTACCATTTAATGATGTACATAAGTAGAGAGGATCATTTTGTGGATTTAATACAAGTTAATTACAATAGAATGTCATATATTAGAGAGTGAAGTCTTTGGATTCAGTCAGACCTTGATTTGAATGATGGTTCTATCACTTTAGTCATATAAGCCTAAGAAAGTATCATTAACTTCTCTGTGCATCAGAGTCCTCAACTGTGAAATAACGTTAATAGTATCAACATCAGTCAAGATTTTTATAAATTAAAATTATGTAATGGTGACTAAAAATAAGCACTAAGTAAAATATATTAGGCATGAAACAGTAATAATCAACCAACCGGAAAACTTCATTCCTCTGTCTATAGAAGTAGTAACTATAGATGCAATTTCTGATTGAAATAACAATTTTCCTTTACACTGATTGGTTTAATGAAAGAAATCTGTCTAAATTTAGAATATGTTATCCAAAAATCTATGGGCTATATTAATCTGTCTAATTGATGATTTAAGCCATGTATGTTGAATAAATCAAAATTTTTACTTCCAACTAATTCTCTGATGTGATGGTACTATCACCCACACCATTTGCCAAGCCAGAAACCTGGGAGTTGTCTTTGATTTTTCCCTCTCCTACTACAACACTTAATTAATCACTATATGCTACATATGTATTCTTTACAAAGAGTTATATCACCAAAATACTCTCCAGCCATTTTCCTTTCCTTCTAAACTCACACATTTCCATTTTTCTTCTGTTTCAGTTTATTCTTTAATTTTGGCTTTTGTAGCTCAAATCCCTATTATGTTAGCTGACATACAGTAAATGTTCAACTAATAGCCACTGAATAAATCATTTAATAATTTGATGAACATAGACTATAGAATATTTTTTCTAAGCAAATTTGGTCAAGTCTTTTCCTATGCAAAATTTATCATAATTAAAATGTAACTTCTGGCATTGAAAAAGACTAATGATGTAATCTAATCCAATGGCCAGATTCATCTTTCAGCATTATTTTTCTCTTCCCTTCCTGCCATCATAAATTATTTTCTCCTCTTTGAATATACCTCTCCAATGTATCTCTTTTTCACATAATCTCTCTTTAGAAAACATTAGCTTCTGACTGAGTTTCTGGAACTCAATGTAAATTCTACACTATAAGTATTCAATATTTTTTAATTCAAAATTGATGAGGTTACTCCTCTGATCAAAATTTTTTATGGCTTTTATTATTCCTGCATTATGGAATAATATTTTTCTTATGTCTTACCATTATATAACCTGACTCCTGCAAAGTCTCAATTCTTTTTCACAATTTCTAGATTTATACATGTTTTTCCATAATGATCTTTCAGTTTGTCAATGTTTTCATGGTTCCTTAAGAAACGTGAGTTACTTGATATCTACTTAAAGTTTGGATGATTTTCATCTCTGCTCAGATGGCACTTCCTTTGGGAAGCCTTTACCACGTTTGCCATGTCTTTATATGTTAGAATAATGATGACTGTTACATGTAGTGACACTTGTGCAAGACTGACTACGTGCCTGGATGTGATCCAGGTGCTTCTCCCATATTATTTAACCCTCACAAAATCCCTGTGAAGTATGAAAACATTGAGGCACAGAGGATAGAAAACCAGGGCACTAAGTGATATAGTTGCTTTCAAAAACACTTCGTATAGTGAGTGGTGAAACCTAAATTTAAGCATGGAAAATGAACTCCAGAGTTCTCCTTTGTACTTATTTATTAAAGGCTCTTTTCCTTCAAAGCATGGATATAATTTGTAATAGACTGTAAGATTTATGTGATCATGTGTCCAAATTAGAGTCAGTGTCAAGATCATAAAATATCCTAGTAATGAGAATTGCCTAAAATAACTAGAGAAATAGATCCCGTTAGTGTCCTACCCAGGTCTCTTGTATGTGCTTTAATTTCACATCCTGTTCTTGATGTCATCCATCATAAAGAAAAATAAAACAGGATATAATCTAGGAACAAAATTAGACTTCTATAAAGGTGGAAGTCAGAAGCACCTCAAACAGGAGCTGACACAACTATGGTTAACACATTCACAGCTTTAGGTAATGAGGAATAACTCTCAAGGACCAGGGACTTATTAAAAAAAAAAGGTCCTAATAAAAGAGGTTCTAATATTGGTGCTAGTTAACACTCCCTAAACTGAAACAAAAGTACAGCTAAGTTTATTAGAATAACTATATTCCCAGATATAACACAAACAAGCGGTGGTTGACTGTTTAGGGCAACTCCTGAGACTTTGTAAAGGAGATGGATTTTGTAATGGACTGATACAAATTAACTTTCTTCTACAAAGTTCTCCCAGAGTTTCTGGTCTCAGAAAAAGGCACATAGATCCCTGGAGAATGAACTGCTCTCTCCAAGCATAAATAGCATGAGTCAGGTTAATGGTTCAAGGATTACACACCATTTCCCATAAAGCACCTGTGTTCTTGTTTCACATATTCCATAAACTGACCGTGACATCTGTCAACTTAAAATTTTTTGAAGAAATCTTTTTACTATTAAATTTTCCAGCCTGTATTGGACAGGGTTCTCTAGATTAACAGAATACACAGAATGAGTATATTTGAAAAAAAAGGATTTATCAGATGGGCTTACAGTTTGAAACAACGTAGTCCCAGGTTCTGACTGCATGTGGAGAGTCAGAGGAACCAGTAGCTGGTCGAGTGGTCTAAGAGCTGGAGTCTTAGGATCGGAGCAACCACTAATTCAGTCCCAGTCCAAGACGTGAAGATCAGGAAGCTCTTTGGAGAAATGATGGTGAAGTTTCAGTTCCAAGAGCAGGAGGCCGAGAGGATCAAGAAGCTCTTCAGAGAAAGGCGAAGCCAGCGGCCGACGATCTCAGGCGAGAGCAGATGCGTTTTCCTTGGAAAGAGTCGCGCATTGCTCTACGCGGCTTCTCCCTCTTTTATCTAAGTCCGCACCTATCAGAATCCTGCTGCCTACATTCAGGGCAGGGCTTTCTGTTTAATCTGCTGTTACACACCCAAAATCACATAATCTTGGGTGTGTCATGATCAGGTCAAGTTGACAACCTAGACTGACTATCACACAGCCAGGGGTGGTGGCGCACGCATGTAATCCTAGTAGTTGGGTGGCTGAGACTGGAGGATCACAGGTTCAAGGACAGCCTCAGCAATTTAGTGAGGCTCTCTGCAACCTAGTGAGACCCTGTTTCCAAATAAGAAATAAAAAAATTGGTCTGGGGATGTAGTTCGGAGGTAGAATGACTATGGGTTCTATTCCTAGTACCACACACAAAAAAATTCCTTCACAATAGGCATTTTGTTTATTTAGCATGAAAGATACAGTTCATGAGAACACATATCAGGGACTGAGAAAAATGGTGTTAGTAGGAAATGTTGGAATCTTGGGAGTAATGGTTCTTGATACTGCTTTGAATTATGTAGTTGGATATGAATGATATGGTTGATGCTGAGGTGCATGACTGATTCAATAGATCCCATTTCCTTTGCAACATTTATTTTTTATGTGCAAAATTTCTTATCATTCTTTAAATCTTAGTGCAAATTTTCAATACTCTGTAAAGACCTTTCTGATTTGAAGAAATAAACCCACTTGCATGACTTCTTTAATACCTTCCGCACATCATTACCAAAGAAAATGACTGATTCATAGTAAAATCAGTCATGTGAAGGTTTGCTTTCTATTTAGTACAAGCATCTACAGAGTATACATTCTCGTCTTGAATTTTCAATCACACAAAATCTAGTATAGAATGTAGTGAAAAATTTCTGTCATATCTAGACATGAATGTTTACATTTCCGTAGTTTTTGTACCCCCAAAGGACAAAATTATGAAGAGATAAATATACCAAAATCAATTCCATTGAATTTTTAATAGAACCCCTGTATATATACTAACAATATTGCTTTATTAAGAAATATTGATATAGATCCATAAATAATGAGAATGGTAATTTTAAAAACAAATGCCAAAATACACTCAGTGTATTGATTCATTTCAAAAACTCTCACTCGCTTATATAAGCTAACTTGTATAACTTATTATTTCAGCAATTCTATATTCTATATTCATAAATTTGTATTACTTTTTATTTTTGTAATTCAACTGTCAGAAATGTAAAAAATGAGAGATCTATAATTCTAAGAAAGATTAAATGAATATAGTAATATATCACCCAAATATTTTTATCATTTTAGTACTACTACAGAGTATATATTTAAGGGGGATTAAAAACCTCTAACTACTGCCTTTGAAGCCTATTTGCAGTAAATCATTCCCTCTGGCCTAAATGGATTATGATTAATTATGACCCCTGTCAACAACTCCCGTGCTTTTATTAATATTGCTTCAAAAAGTGTGGTATCTTTATTTGTTTTTTGGTGTGAAGGTATTAGCTATAAAATAGATTTGTGAATTGAATGTGTATTTATTGGAAGCAGCACATCATTTGTTGGCACATCCAGGGGAGGGTGGCTGCCTTATCTGTTGGCATATTATATATAGTCACTTTTAACAATCTTCTCTTATGATATGACAATTATAGCACATTAAATTTGATATATATGCTGATAAAATGGAGGAAAAAGTATATTAAATCATTTATGGAACTAGCCAGGAAATACATAAATAAAAAATAAATAACCTTGCATTTAAGAACATTTATTACAAACTGACTCTATGTTCTGACAATTATGACAAAAGCAAAGTTGTAATAGTAACATCATTGCACTAATCACTCAAGTAAGACATTCCCTTAATTTGGTGCAAATCTTTTAAAAAGTGCATTAAAATTTTAAACTTTAAATTCTAGAATTATATATTAACCATTCACAATTTAAATTCTAGGATTATATATTAACCATGAAGAAGAAATACAACTTTAATATAAAACATTCTTACTAAGACCTGATTTTTTAAAATAGTATAACTCAGTATAAAATATCAAATTTTTAAAAAGGATGGTATAATTTATTGATTTATTACTTCAGAATAAATAACAAATTATTTACTTTCAGGACATTTATAAACACCTTTCATGAAAGGTTCTATTTTTGTGTGAGTGTGTGTGTGTGTGTGTGTGTGTGTGTGTGTGTGTTACCTGGGATGGAACCCAGGGGCATTCTACTTCTGAGCTACCCCCTCAGCCCTAATTTTCACTCTTTATTTTGAAACAGTGTCTCACTAATTTGCAGAGGGCCTCACTAAGTAGCCGAGGCTGGCCACAAACCTGTGATCCTCCTGTCTCAGCCTCCCAAGTACTGGGATTACAAGCATGCGCCACCACGCCTGGCCTTCATGAAAGGTTCTAAATGATCACATTGCATTATACAATTTAGAAAAAAATACAGATAATAATAATAATAAAAATAATAATTATAATTAAACCAATAGATAACTACTAAAATGTATTAATAAGAGAAATATTTTGGTTTCTAAACATTGTTATTTAATTGTAGTTTTAAAAGAAATTTCAACTTACTATAAGGTATATGAGAGATTGCTCTTTTTATAATCTAGTACCTGATGGATGAACAACATCACTAGTTAATCAGGTATTGGACTAATTAGACTAATTTATTTTTATCTTACAAGTTGATTTGTATACATGTGTTATATATACACATCTATGTATATATTGTGAAATAATGTTAAATATTACTGGAATATGAGTTTCATTCTTGATTTCTCTTGTAACCTAATGGGAAATTCCTCACCTAATGGAGATTCATTTTCAGTATCAGTTAGAAGAATGTCCTCAGAGCCTATGTCACTACCTGGTTATTCATACTTATGAATAATTAAAATTGCTTACTTTATTATGGCTTTTATGGAGAGTGAGGACATTGAATGACCAATTTACTAAACTTAATATTCTAATTTTCTTTTGACAAAATCAGAATTGTTACAAATATGAAATATATTTTAAGTAGTGATAAAGATAAGTGATTTCACCAATTTGATTATTTTTAAAATAAATATAACAATACTGAGGCTATGTGACCAACTCAGTGGTCAATTTCAGTTTATTCTCTGTCTACATAGGTGTGTGTGTGGGGGGGAGTATCCTTTGTTTATTTTATTTGATTATGCATCATTTAGGGATTATTTTTAAAACAACTTTGAAAAGCATTTTACAAGTAATGAATTGAGTACTAATTTAATCAAGGATTACTGTAAATATGCTTGAACAGTCACGTTAGTGTTATAGTATTAATATGAATGCATTTAGATGTGTTTGCAAAGAGAAGCCAAAAAATAAATCAGACTTAGAAACTGGTCTAAAAATGAAATAGCAAGTTAGAAATTAGTACTAAGAGCTAAGAAAAGGTCAGGACCTGTGTCAAACTTTTATAATACTAACTTCCTCTGACATCTACCCAAATGACTAATGAGAATTTTAAAAAGAACTACAAACAGTAATATGTTCAAATATGCCAAGAGAGTCAACCACAACTTGTAGATTCACAACATCCTGGGTTGTTGTCTAAAAGAACAAGAATGTGTACTGAGGAATGAATGAGTAAAATTTCTTAATGTAGTGAGTATTTTTTTACTGAATAAGTACCAATAATAGAAAAAATTAAGTAAGTTTTAGTAATTTACATTAGAATATCATTAAATTTATGAAATGCTATTTAACATCTTTAATATTATCATTTTGGGTATTGATAAAATAAATAGGGTTAGAGTTATTCTATAAATACCAAATAATCTCTCTTTATAAAAGTAAGTAAACTGAGGGAAATATGTAAGACAAGTTTTCAAACACTGAATTATAGGCACTACCAGTTTATTGTCATTAAGCAAAGAGAAGAAAAAATGAAGTTAGCTTATTATAATTAGATATAGAATGTCCCCTGAAGAGCTCCTTTCTTGGGGTTTGGAGTTGATGTCATTGAGTCAGGAGGGTTGCAGTCTCACCAGTAACTGATTTATCTGAGTGTAAATGTAGGCCCATTGAGTGCGGCAGGAGAAGGTGGGTCCCTGGAGGTGTGGCCTTAGGGATTGTGCTTATTTCTTTGAATAACCTTGCTTCTTGGTTCTCTCTGCTTCAGGCCTCCATGATGTGAGAGCAGAACTTTGCACACTCTCTGCTTCCTGCTGTGCCCTGAGATGCACAGACACTGGCTTCACATGGACTGAACCCCGAATCTCCAGATCTGTGAGCAAATAAATCTTCCTTCCTCTAAATTGCTTTGGATTATAGCAGTGAGAATACGAACTGAGACAGAGCTCCAAAATGACCTTCTCCCCGAGGTTTTTTCAGGAGCATGATGAGGCACCTAAAGATGATGAGGAACTCAAGATGAAGACAGTATCTTTCTGAACAGAGGTACATAGGTTTGAAGAGGAGGGGATGCCTGGAATGCATCATAGAGTATAATTGTGCACATACCTATAAATGGAAGATACCGAGAAACTTGCATAGTGGTCCAAGTCCTCTGATGAATACAAAGCAATGAATTCCTAGGATAAAAGTCCATGAAACCTGACACTTGCAAGCTAATCAGTTCCCTTTGAGTTTTGAATGAGCAGTGCTGCAGTTCCTCATGGCACCTGGGTGTTCAGGAGACTCACCAGTGGGAGTAGTAGGACCAGTGCTTGTTGCAGTAGAGGTAATAGTTGCAGCAGCATTAGTCGTAAACTAATCTTGGAATAAACCCAAATTAATAAGACTAAAACAAAGGTATAGGCTCACAGTCAAATAATAGAGAAAGAGGATGGCAACCATCAAATGACTATAATAAATCCAGTCTAGTCAATATAAAATTCACAATGTACAAAAAGAACATAATGAGGAAAAGTAAAAAAGGCCCTGTGCAACTTAGTGAGACCCAGATTCAAAATAAAGAATAAAAAAATAGGGCTGGGGGTGTAGCTCAGAGGTAGAATGCCCCTGGGTTCAATCCCCGGTACTGCAAAGTGAAGAAAAAAAAAGAATATGTCCTAAATGTAAAAGTCTTTAGATGGGATTAAAAGCATAGAAGACAGTGCAGAAAGGAAAAAAGAACTGGGACTCGTAATAATAGAAAAATTGTTCATCTACTATGGAAGATGAAGCATAGAATAAAAGAAGGAAAAAAATGAATAGAATTTCAGTTACTTTTAGTCTAGGATTACCATAAAAAAATCACCACAAAAGTGATGGCTTAAAAATGGCAGAAATGTATCCCCTCATAGTTATGGATTTTAGAAGTCTGAAATCTAGGTGTCAGCAAGCTTGGTTCCATCTAGAGCTGCTAAGAAAAGATCTGTTCTTTTCTTCTCTCCTACCGTCTTCAGGCCAAGGGGGAGTCTCGGCGTCTACTGGCCTGGAAACATGTCGCTCTAATCTATGTGTCTGGCTTCACACGGCCTTTCCCTCTATGTGTCTGTCTGACCCTCTTCTAAGGAGACCTCTCATTAAATTAAGGAGAAACACTAAGGAAATAGGATTTCATCTGGAGATCCTTAATTGTATTTTCAAAGAGCTTTATTTTAACTAAGGTCAAATTTGTGTGTGTGTGTGTGTGTGTGTGTGTGTGTATGTGTGTGTGCAGTTACTAGGAATTAAACCCAAGGACATTTTACCACTAAGCTACTCCCCCATCTCCCTTGTTAGACTTTTTAATTGTTATTATTTTGAAACAGAGTTTCACTAAGTTACCATGCACTGGCCTTGAACCTGACATCCTCCTGTGTCAGCCGCCAAAATGCCAGAATTACAGGCATGCACCAATGTGCCTGGCTTACTTAAAGTCACATTCTGAGATTCTAGAGGAATATATATTTGGGGGACTGCAACTCAACACACATCACCATGTGATTATTGTCCCAGATAAAGGAAAATCAGAGGGAAAATGCAAAATACATTAGAGTAAATAACGCCACACAAAATTTCAAAGTTGATAACTTTTTTGTATTGAGGATTGAACCCAGGGCCATTCTACCTCCAAGCTACAACCTCAGCCCTTTGCTATCTTTTTAAATTTAATTTTTATTAGTGCAGTGTAATTATACATCATAATGAGATTCAAATTGATAGAAATATACATCATACACAGCACTTGTTGTGTGTGGGTCTCACTAAGTTGCTGAGCATCTCACTACATTGCGGAGACTGACCATGAACCTGCAATCCTCCTTTCTCAGCCTCTTGAGTACTAGGATTACAGGCATGTATAACCACACCCTGCTCAAGGTTGATAACTTTAAACACACAAAACTAAGCAGCTCAATAACCTCATACAGGAACACATGTGCACACACATGCACACACACACACACACACAGAAAATTATAGAGGCATAACATAATCAAGTTATAGAAAAGGGGAATGAAGAAAATATCGTGAAATTTTCTACAGACTATGCAAGTCAGTAAACAAAGTAACAAGATGTTTAAAATTTGGAGACTCCTCAGAAAACTGGGAATGGATCCACCATATGATCTGGCAATACCACTATTGGGTATCATACCAAAGGGATTGAAACCAGAAAACTACAGTAATATATGCATACCCATGTTCATAGCAGCACAATTCACAGTGGCCAAATTATGGAGCCAACCTAGATGTCCATCAACAGATGAGTGGATTACAAAATTGTGGGAAATATACACAATGGAATTCTACTTAGCAATAAAGAAGAACAAAATAACAGCATTTGCAAGAAAGTGGAAGGATGTGGAGAACATTATGTTAAGCGAGATCAGTCAATCACAAAAAAGAAGGGTTATATATTTTCATTAATATGTGCAACCTAGGGAGTAGTGGGGACACACAAGGGATTCTGGTTGATAATAGAGAACCCTCAAAGGAACAAGGGAAGGGGTACAAGGGAAGGGGAAGGGTAAGAAAGAAGCGAATCAGTGGAATTACTATCATAAACAATATGTACATGTGAAAATAAACCAACATCATTCTTGGTATTTAATACAGGTCGGGGGAGGCAGAGGGGACACTAAGAGCTGTGTGCATGTATGTTAACATCAAATTGATGTTCACTGTGATGTAAGACTCCAATGCACCAATATAAGCATGTTAAAAAATTATGAAAAAGAGGGCTGGGATGTAGCTCAGTGGCAAAGTGCTTCCCTTAGAAGTGCAATGCTCTGAATTCGATCCCCAGTACCAAATAATAATAATAATAATAATAATAATAATAATGAAAAAGGCACACAAAACTCTCAATTGATTACATTTGCCTAGTGCAAATAATCCGTAAATATGTAAGTCAATCATATTTTTTAAAGAGAAAAGAATCCTGGAGATTTTTGTCTCCAATTTTAATGCAGTACAAAGCTAAGAGACTTTCTTCAGGAAGATGCCCATGTAAACCTAGATGTGCACAAAGGAAGGCATAATGCCAAAAACGGTTGCTAAGTGAGCAAAGATACATATTGGGGTTTTATTTGGTGCTTACCTTTTCCAATGTGGATTTTACTTTAATAACAAAATTTTGCATTTTATCATGATACTTTCCATTATTAGATTCATTTTTATAATATCTTGAAATTTCAGCATTTTTGCTTTTCCCTATCAGTTTTTTCTTCTCTCAATTCTTTCTTTCCTATAGTGCAAGTATCAATACCCAGAACTATGCATTGAAAATACTATTTATGGATTTCTGGTTTCACCAGGTAGAGAAGCCACATTTCTGCTAAGGTTATCCATTTTACAATAAAATATCCTGGATGTAACACAACAAACAAGCATATGAAAACTGAAAATTGGAAAGAAAGATGAAAACTTCCTGGGGACTACAGAACCTGAGGAATGACACAGAAGTAAATTCCCCGGGTTTCTGTATTGCCTTCCATATATCCTGGTGAGGGTACTATAAAAGACTCCAACTTGTGACCAACAGACAGACAAATTAAAACACCAAGAAAACCCTGTTCCCCATACTCAAAGGACTAGAACAGATGGTCCAACAGAATAAAATGTTTTTATTTTTATATTTCTGGCAATACCTGTTCTGCTCCAGCAAATGACTAATAGTAAAACTGCAGCCCTCCTTGACACTTGGTTTAATAGAGGCCGGGGAGGGTGTGTGTGTGTGGGGAGGTTGTTTCTCAACCCAGCTCCCTGACAAGTTCATAGCTTAGGAAGTATTAATTTTGTTAAGATGGCAATAGCCATGAAAGCAATCTGTAGATTCAGTGCAATCCCTATCAAAATTGCAATGAATTTTGAAACTATTCTGTGTGCTGTAGTAATTACAAATACATATCCTTATGCCCTTACAACTGCATAACACACAGCTCATGGAAGTATGCAAAATAGGGTGAACTCTACTGTGAATTATATGCTTTTTTTAAAAAAATAATTATGCAGCATTGACAGTTCATCACATTTCAGCAACCATACCACATCTATAGAAGATGTTAATACTAAAGGGAATACTGTGTCTGTATGTTGGGACAGGAGGGGATACATAGAACTCTATATACAATCTGTTTTTATCCATCTAGCCATAGGAAAAAAAAACTTATAATGAAAAGTCTCTCCCAAACTAACAAATCTGCCCCAGTAAACTTAGGTCATGCAGGAGAAAGGAAGACAAGTTCCTGAACGGTCAACGAACTCCAAATTTGTAGAGCATATCTCCCTCACAAAATATTCTATGTGGTCATTACTTTCTTACTTCACAATATTTTGCATAGATTCCTTGCTAATCTTTCTATTGATCCTATTGACTTCATATTTGGAAATATGAGTATTTTAGAGTGGAAACAAAAACTATGGGTGTCTATATAACATGAAGAGAATTTGGAGAACTTTCTTTTATCTGTCCTTCCTGATATTGATAAATATAAATATATTACATTGGAAAGCAAAATTTTCAGGACTCAAATCTCAAGCATAAGCAAATTCTATGAATCAGCAGTGCCAATTCTAGGTGTATATAATACCCAGAAATATAATCATAAATTCACCCAAATCTATGGAGAAGAATGCTCATAATATGTTACTTATAAACTTGAAACAACCAAAACTTGGAATGACATTAGTCAGTCATAAAATTGTTACCTATATTGTGGAGCATTCATTCAAATAAACATCACATCACATCAACAAAATGAATGGATACATTTAACAACAATGAATACATTTAACAACATAGATGGAAATTACAAATATGCTATTGATCAAACAACAGCAGAAAGGAAAAGTGGCAAAGTGAATGGTTCTATGTATGTGAAGTTCAAAATTAGAAAAAAAATCTTTCATGATAACAAAAATCAAACTTTAGGGAAAAGAAATACTAGCTGGAAAAGATTGCAAGGTGGGATTCTGAGGAATTCTTCATGCTCTACTTCCTGATGAGAATGCTGTTTTCATGGATGTGTTTGTTAAACAAATGTTTAACAAACATTGCAAGCAAATGTTTATCAAGTTTGTGATTGATCTACTTCCCCCTAGGTATGTTGTACTTTGTTTAAAAAGTTTGTAAAATTTCATGGGCATTAGGAAAAGATTAATTTAATTGAATATAAGGGTACAAATTTTAAATGCTTACATTAATAAGAATTCAACAAAAATAAATAAGCACATTTTCTGTATTATAGTTAAGTAAAATAAAAGCAAGGAAGGGATAAAAATTCAGGTAGATTGTGGGAAGACATGGATGAAGCCTAATGGGAATGGAAGATTCCAAGGAGAGTCTTAAACAGAGGACATGGCAGAAGGTCACGTCCCTCTGGACTCTGGGCATGATCAGTGTTCTTCCCCACCCCTGCTTGCTGGCCTGGAGTGAGAACGTGCCTCTGATTATACCTAAGTTCCGCCAGAGCTTGATTCTCTTTGTTCTCTTTGTCTAATAGCCTGTGAGAAAGTATGCAATGTTCTTGGAATATCTTATATCTGTCGGTCAGGGTCAGTGCACGATGTGTTCTGTCTAATCTCAATTATACTTTGTTTAGTGAACTCTGTTAACCCTGCAGGATGTCATGCAAGACACGCAGTAGATTGTATAAAAAAAGGCTACGCTTTGTAATAAACATTGTCAGTTGCTCAAGAAGCAATTGTCCATGTCCATCTCAGGTCTCCCTCTCCCAAGTCCCGGTGACTATGATCCTCAACAGTAGATATTATTTATAAAAATGTTTAAAATATTTGTACTGGTATATCATCTCAAGAGCATTTATTTATTTATGTATTTATTTATTGTGGTACTGAGGATTGAACCTAGGGGCATTCCACCTCCAAGCAACATCCCAGCCCTTTATAATTTATTTTGAAACAGGCTCTTTGTAGGTTGATGATAGTCTCCCTATGTTGCTGAGTCTGGCCTAGAACCTGTAATCCTCCTGTCTCAGCTTCCTGAGTACTGGGATTACAGCATATGCCACCATGCCCACCTTTAAGAGCTATTTTTAAAAATAAATTTGCTATGACAAGGCTAATGATAAAGTACAGTGGCACAACCCAAGGAATTATAAAGGGAATGTTGTGAATTGAACACACCTCCTCACTCATATGTTGAATTTATAATCCCCAATATAATGGAGTTGGGACTAGAGGTCTTTGGGAAGAAATTATATCTTGAGGTGTGCCCATGACAGGGATCAGCACCCTTACAAAAGAGGGCCAGATAGCTCTTTTCCTCTACCAGGAATCTAGACGAGGTTCTTTGACAGAACCCAATCATGTTTACAGCCTGATCTCAAGTTTCTAGCCCTTAGAACAACAAGAAATAAATCTGTGTGTGTGTGAATCTATAAAAATAAGAACACATACAAGTAGGAAGTAAAATGGTTGTTACCATAGATTGGGGAAGCAAGGAGTGAAGGAATGTCCAGTTGTTGATTAAGGGCTAAAAAAAAGATTCAGTTAGAAAGGAGGAGACCTATTTCACAGTAGGATGACTATAGTCAACAATGAAGTATACTTCAAAATAGCTAGGAAAGTAATTTCAAATATTTCATCACAAAATATGATGTATGGTGATGGATATTGACAGATATGCTAATCAGCTTGAAATAATTATTCCGTATTATATCAATGCATCACATACTACCCCATTAATGCATACAATTATAATTTGTCAATCAAAATACTATAAAGTATAATAAATAATAATAATAAATAAAATATAATAAAAATACCTGGTCATTTATTTTTTCCTTTCATTACTATAAATATGTTTGTTTAGATGATCTTCAGAGAGCATATTCCTTTTGGATTATCTGCTTTTACAAACTTTGTAGTTTTACTTTGTTAAACTGTATTAATTTGTGTTATTGCCAAAAATAGTTTTGTTAAGTGATTAAAAGTCTATCATTTCGTAATTACAATTCTCCACACTTGCCAGCTGGTCTCATCTTTTTACTTCAGATAAACATGGCATGATTTTTGTGAGCATTCAATTGAAACATGTACAAAATGAGCTGCTGTCAACAGTATCAAAAGATATTACTCTTTACATATTTCAATATATTCAAAAAGCCACAATCACTTGATAAATGGTATTTGTCATTATAAATTCTTTGTACAAATTATACAGGTGTCCAATCTTAATGAAAGTGATAGTTTCACCCTAAAAGAAGAAGGAAAAGTATGATATTTGTAGGAAGGTAGTGAGTTATTATCTATAGTAAATTTATAAGTTATTTTTATTACAATTTATGTATTTTAATTCAAACTTATTTTTATTATTTATTTATTTCTTATGTTTTTATTGGTGCATTGTAGTCTCACATCACAATGAGTATCAGTTTGGTGTTAACATACATGCACACAGCTCTTGGTGTCCCTCCTCCCCACCTCCCACCCGCCTTCCCCCCCCCACATGTAGCACTGAGAATGATGTTGGTATAATCTCATATATACACATTGTTTATGACAATAATTCCATAGATTCACTTCTTTCTTACCCTTACCCTTCCCTTGTACCCCTTCCCTTGC
>PVJS01037741.1:0-19750 GCA_004027185.1 Glis glis
CAGTTAACACAATTAACTGAAATATATACTCACTGCCTTTGCTGAAGGTCTGTTGGAGTCAGGCAGGATTGGGTGACATTCCTAGTTCCTGTACTTACTATGTGCACAACCTTGAGTTTGTTCATTTGTAAAATGGGCAGAAACATAGTGCTGCCCTCACAGGATGCAGATGAAGTGTACAGAGCCTGGCACTTGGTAAGGACTCTGTGAGCATTACCTACTGCCATTTGTCTTTGTTCCAAGGCCCTCAGCAGCTTTATGTGCCTATTGTCATCTCTTATGAAGCAGCATCAAGTACTGAATAAAACATATTTCTTACGTGGCATGTCTATCCCTGGAGAGATAGGGACTATTGCCCCCGCGTTCTGAACATGACGTTTTATTGGTACAACCTGGCTGCCAAGATTTCTGCCCTACAGTTATTTTGTTCTAAGAACTTTAAACATTCCCTGTGCCCCCAGACAGGGGATTTACTCTTTGCTATTTCACAACCCCCTGATTCTTGATTAAGAAAGGTCATTTTAGTTACTGCCTGAGTATTTTAGAAGATGATAAGGGTAAACACTGTAGATATATTTTTAGCCTAAAATAGGATGGTGCAAAGTTAAGCCAGGGAGATGTTTTAACCATAAAAGACAAATTCCCTGCATTTATTATTAATGTTTCAGAAAATACCGTTTTCTTCCAGGTATGTAAATTTTGTGTTCGCTGTGGTAGCACAAGCAGGTGGGTGTAAAAGTGCCCGGTCCGTTATGCATGACCATGAAAGCACTGTAGTCCATAAACACACCGCTTCCTTCGACAGTGCATTTATTAAATCTGTTCCAATTAATTGCCCATTTGGTGCTCAGGTGGCTGCAGCCACTGCTGCTCAACGGAAACTCCGAGAAAAGATCAGAGAAATGTAAACAATCAACATCCTAACCAGAGGGCCTTGTCCTCACTGGAAATTCATTAGGAGGAAGGACTTTGGTGCATATAAATTGTCTCTGGAAGGAGGCCTCTCCATCAGCTGCTAAGGATGCCCTGACAACGTGGACAGGTCTGGATTGATAGGCAGCAGCAAGGAAATGCTAAAATGCCACTTAAAGGCAGAGCTGAAGCCTGGTCCAGCTCACTCAGACCCAGCGTTTACTGTGTTGGGATTCCATTGGCATAATTATTTGTTATCACTAATGATTCATCGGCCACCTAGAAGAGGCTTCCTGACCTACCCCCATAGTCTTAATCTATTTTGGGTCATTGGATTCTCTTGACCATTTGATGAAAGTTCTAGTTTTTGTTGTTTTTTTTTTCCCCAGAAAAATAGTTCTGTATATAGTCCATATAATCTTGGGGTTTCATTGACACCCGATGTTCCGTGAACCCTGGGTTAAGAAACCCCACTTTGTGCTCATTTCCTGTTTTCTTCTCCTTCACTCCTAGCAACGACACGAGTAGTTTTTCCTTCTCAGGATGGACATCGACTGATCTCCCCTACATCCCACAGATTATTCGACCCTTCCTTCAAGCCTGGTTCATGTTCTCCCCCTTTTGGATCTCTGTGCTCTGGACTCCCAGGGTACTTGAAATTGGTAACACTCGTTTTAGTGCCTGTATCTAGGACATCCTGTGCTTACTACTAGCTTAGTATTTATACATTCATTCTGTAACATGTATTCAGTGAGAGCCTACTTTGTACCAGGCACTGTCCCCAGACCCTACTCTGCTGTATTATCATCAGTATCATACAGTGCAACTTGCCTAATTCTCCACTAGACTGTGTCCCCAGAGGCAAGACCAGATCTCCTACCTGGCCACATCTTTTTCTCTTGTTTTACTCCTGATATTCAAGTCTCAGCTCACGTACCCTCTCTGTGCTGGGCTAGGTAATCCTCTTCAGTACTCCTTTGGCACCCTGTGCTCACCATTGTTAGAACTCTTACTACATTATTTTGAGGTCATCTCTCCCACATCTGTCCCTTCACTGTAGTCCCCAAGCCAGGGTCTTATACCCAACACAGAGACTGGCAATGGAAAAACTCAGTAAATATTTGTTAACTAAGTTTTTCTCTTCTCTCTCAGCTTCAAAGATGCTGTTCCTTCTATCTGAAATACTCTACCTTCCTTTAATATTTACAAACTCTTAGCAATCTAAACATCACTTCCTCAGGAAAGCTGTGTGTGGTGTGTGTGTGTGTGTGTGTGTGTGTGTGTGTGTGTGTGTTAGTTACTGGGGATTAAACCCACAGGCATTCTGCCTCTGAGCTATACCCCCAGCTCTATTTTACTTTTTATTTTGAAACAGGATCTCACTAAGTTACAGAGGGCCTCACTAAGTTGCTAAGGCTGTCCTCAAACCTGTGATCCTCCTGTCTCAGCCTCCCAAGTACTAGGATTACAGGTGTGTGCTACTGCTGGGAAACCATTTTTTGATCCCCAGATGAAGTTAGGTCTCCTCACACAGCACTCCCCAAATGACTTTGAACTTCCCCTAACATTGCACATTACTGTCATTCCTTGTTTAATATTTATATTAATTGTTAGAATATAAGATTCAAGCCGGGTGTGGTGGCACACGCTTGTAATCCCAGTACTTGGGAGGCAGAGACCGGAGGATCCGGGTTCGCCGCCAGCCTCAACTACTTAGTGAGGTCCTCAGCAATTTAGTGAGACCTTGTTTCAAAATAAAGAATAAAAAATAGGGCTGGGGGTGTAGCCCGGAGGTAGAATGCCCCTGGGTTCAATCCTTGGTACCGCAAAAAAAAAAAAAAATAATAAAAAAGAATATAAGATTCAAGAGAGCAAGGGCCATGGCTATTGTATCTCTGCATGTGTAGCCAGGGACTGGGATGTTGTACAGTCCTTTACTACTCAGAGTGTAGTTCGTGGACCAGCAGCATCGGCATCCCCTGGGGGCATGCTCAAAATGTAGAACCTCAGGCCCTACTCCAGTCCTACCAAATTAGAATCCTCGGGTGATTGACATACACATTTTTTGTGGCACTGGGGATTGAGTCCAGGGGCATTCTACCTCTGAGCTACACTCCCAGCCCTATTTATTTTTATTTTGAAACAGGGTCTTGCTAGGTTGATGAGAGTCTCACTACTTGCTGAGGCTGTCCTCAATCCTGCGATCCTCCTGTCTCAGCCTCCCAAGTACTGGGATTACAGGCGTGTGCCACTATGTCTGGCTTCACATTAATGTTTGAAAGACATTCAATAACTTGGGAGGCTGAGACAGGAGGATCGCAGGTTCAAGGCCAGCTTAAGCAACTTAGTGAGATCCTGTTTCAAAATAAAAACTAAAAAGGGCTGGGGGTGTAGCTTGGAGGTAGAACACCCCTGGGTTGAATCCCTAGTATCCCACCACCACCAAAAAAAATCATTCAATAAATATATGCCAAATGAATACTAAGTATTGAACTGGACACATGAGAGGAATTCAGCTTTGATACCCTTTTGTCTAGCACAAGGCTCAGCTCAAAGTAGGCTCCTAGCAAGTGTGTGAGGAATGAGTATTGTCTTCCATTGTTCAACATTCACTGTATTCTCTTCAACTGGTTTATAAGACAAGGTTTGGAGCTGGACATGGTGGCGCATGCTTCTAATCCCAGTACTTGGGAGGCTGAGATAGGAGGATTGCAGGTTCATAGCCAGCCTCAGCTACTTAGTGAGGCCCTCTGCAACTTAGTGAGACCCTGTTTCAAAATAAAGAATAAAAACTGGGACTGGGGGTGTAGCTCGGAGGTAGAATGCCCCTGGGTTCAATCCCCAGTACCACACACACACACACACAAAAGACAAGGTTTGGAGGCCAGGGTCATATTTTGACTTTTCTTTTTATCTGTATAACTTGTAACTCTACACTGAATGCATAATAGGTACTCTATAAAGACTAGAAGCCAACTTGATGATTCAGTGTTAACTAATTTATTATCCACCAGAGCGAATTCAAGCAAGATAGTTGAAATGTGAGGTGTGTGTGTGTGTGTGTGTGTGTGTGTGTGTGTGTGTGTGGAGTGACTAGGGATGTTTCTAGTTGTCTGAAGACCCTCAAGTCTTGATAGCTGTTCGTCTAGTCTGAAGCCTTATTTCCATAAGGAATATCCCATGGAGGGCAACAGAATGGAGAGGCCACAGGAGTGAAAACTCTGAATTTCTGGTTTCTGCTCGTTGCTCAGGACACTGTTTGGTTTGAAGAGGCCTAATTATGCCACTTACACAAGCAAAAACAGTGAAACAGATCCTTTCGAGTAGTATGTTTTAGTATAATTGCCTCTTCCAGATTTTCTCAAGAAAAAAGAAAAACACTTGCTTTTTGGCATTTGGTCTTCGTATTAGGACAACTTACAGACTGTGGGCAAAGGCTTAGTGAAAACAGGCATATTGATGCAGAAGGTTAGTTTTTATTTTTTTTAATTAGGTGAAAAAATTGTGAATTTAATGAATCCTCTTGATGCTTCGGATGAACGCTGCACTGAGTTTCACTCAGCCGAACTTCTCGAGCACCTCCTGCACTCGGTGCTGCAGATTCCATCCTCCACCTTCAGGAGCTCAGGGATAGAAAGGAAGATCGTTCCCTTATCTTTAAAAAGTCCATTTATTACAATGTCGAAATCGAAGAGGTTGTGGCAAGAATCTATGTTCTCTGTGTGTGTGTGGTTCTGGGGATTGAACCCAGGGGTATTCTACCTCTGAGCTACACCCCCAGCCCTTTTTATTTTATTTTTGTTTGTTTTGAAACAGAGTCAATCTTGCTAAGTTGCTGAGGCTGGCCTCAAACCTGCGATCCTCCTGTCTCAGCCTCCCAAGTATTGGGACTTGGCAAGTATGGGCAAGAATCAATGTTTCTTTAAAGCTATGGGATTTTTAGGAAGAAGCTTTGGAATCTTGTGATCCTACATCCTTTGACCTTTAAATTATAGGTCACAAACTTTCCAAAACAGTTTGAAAGATTATCCTGCATTGGAAAGAGTCACACAGAACGGCAGAGATGGCCATCAGACAGTGCCTCTGACTCCATCCGCCCTGTGAGAATGTCTACCATCTCAGTTCCCTGGCAGTTCTGGAAGTCTTTTTTTTTTTTTTTTTTTTTTGCGGTACCGGGGATTGAACCCAGGGGCATTCTACCTCCGCGCTACACCCCCAGCCCTATTTTTTTATACTTTATTTTGAAACCGGGTCTCACGAGGTTGCGGAGGGCCTCACTAGGGAGAGAGAGAGAGAGAGAGAGAGAGAGAGAGAGCGAGCGAGAGAGAGCTGAGGCTGGCCATGAACCCGGATCCTCCGGTCTCCACCTCTCAAAGTACTGGGATTACAAGCGTGCGCCACCACGCCCGGCTTCTGGAAGTCTTCAAGGAGATTCTCCTGTGAATGTCACCTGTTGGTTCTTGGCTACTTGGTGGTCGCCACCACTTGATCTTTCCTTTTCTAGCTCCTCATAATGCATCTTCTTTCATGATAAAAGCTGATGGCCCGCATCTCAGAGACACTAATTCAGGCCCACCAAGGGCCTGCCACTGTTGCTGGTGCGAGCAGGTGCGCCCAGCCCAGCCTCTGTCAGCACCTCCACCACTTCTCCCAGGGCCGCCACCCACTCCCTCTGCAGACAGGGTTGACACTTTCTGTGTCTTCCCTGCTTGTGTCTAAAAGTCTCTAAAACAAAACCAGAGCGCACACCTGAATCTGGTTAGCAATCTGCTCAGGAGCCAAGTAACTACGGAACTTATGGGTCACGCCTTTCTATTCCCCACTTCAGATTTTGGGTTTGCTTCCTCCTCTGGCAAGAAGGCCTGACCTGAGAAACCAGCCTTTGGTTCAGATATCCTGAGCCCATTTTTTTTTTAATCACCCCTCTGGGATGAACTGACTCAACTTAAAGTAGATTTAGGGAAACTTGTGTGGACACATTCGTATTAGGCATATATATGCTTCTGCTCCCTACACCCCCCAAATTAGTCTGGAGAAACACTCGCTTTATGCCTACAGTCAGCTCTAGCCTTCCAAGGGGAAGCAGATTTCCTGAGGCTATTTCCTAGACTGTGCCATTTGCCCTGGGGGCCTAGACTGGTTGGTTTGATTGCCCACCTTAGATGTGAGAACAGTTTGGTTTGGTCAACTGGTCAAGAATCCTGACCTCATGCCCAGCGCACAAGGCAGTCAGGAGCAAGGGTTTTGAAAGCCACGGTTGGACTTCTGTCCTTACTCTGTGCTTCTTGGCTAATCTGAGACTCTGTTCTGGCATCTACAAAATGGGGAAATCCTTATAATAGTGGAGAACATTAAGTATGAATATATATATATTGTGTTTAGCTTAGGTCCTGATCACAATAATTACTCCACTGTTGTTTGCTACCAATAATAACAAAAATAGCTAGGGGTTTTTAATAGCCAAACATTTGGCAGTAGTGTGGTAACCTTTCTGTCATCAGCCTCTTATTCACCACTGTCTGTTTTTCATTCTGCTGTTAAGATTCATCTTCCCCAAACATTTTGATCACATTACTCCCCTAAGTAAAAATGTCAGATGGCTTCTCATTACTTACAAATAAAGTCCAAAGTCCTTCTCCTTGCTTTCAGGCCCTTTGATCTGGCCCCAAGAAGTCATTACCTCCTTTTCTTCACTATTCTTCACACCTCCTCCACCCCAATTAAAATAAACCAGGCTCCTCACCCACACACCCTGGGCTCTGCTGCTTCCTTTATCTGGAATCCAGATCTTATCTCTTCTTTGATGCCTGGCTCAAGTACTACCTCCTCCACCAAGTCTTCCAGAACAGCCTAGAAGAAACTCCATAGCTCTTGGTATATATTTCTAGGCCCTTGTCCTTTGTTATCACACTGGTATGTATATATGAAACGTATGCTTAAAATGTATATGTGCATCTCCCCTATCAGGCAATTGGTCTGATTCATTTTCACATTTTTTTTTTTTTTTTGCGGTCCCGGGGATTGAACCCAGGGGCGTTCTACCTCCGCGCTACACCCCCGGCCCTATTTTTTTATACTTTATTTTGAAACCGGATCTCACGAAGTTGTGGAGGGCCTCACTAAGGAGAGAGAGAGAGAGAGAGAGAGAGAGAGAGAGAGAGCTGACGCTGGCCGCGAACCCAGATCCTCAGGTCTCCGCCTCCCAAAGTACTGGGATTACAAGCGTGCGCCACCACGCCCGGCTTCATTTTCACATTTCTAAACCAGAGTTTCTCAACTCTGAGATATTGACATTTGGACCAGATAATCTTTTTGTGTGTGTGTGTGTGTGGTGGTCTACATTGTACATCATAGAACTTTTGGCAGCAGTCCTCACCTCTAGTTACTAGATGCAGTAGCAGCACCACCCCCTGCTGTGACCACCAAAAATGTCCCTAGACATTGCTAGATGTTCCCTGGAGGGTAAACTCACCCCCAGTTGAGGGCCACTGCCCTAGGCTAAACCATGGAGCTGTGGACACGGTGGTTCTCACTACATGCTCATGAAAAGAAAAAAGAGCTTGGCTGAGGCCCTTTCATGTTGGAGAGAATTGTGGAATACATAATTAATGATATTCTTTCAGTCCTTGGAAAGAGAAGTACAGAGTTCTTTGAGAGCTCAGAACTGGAGACTGAGATGTGAAGTCTGGAGTCAGGGGTCCAGTACTGGTCTCACTCCGGTAAACAGTCACCAGAGTATAGTAAACTCTCTGAACTTCAGTTCTCTGGTTCTATGAAGCGGGGAGAGTCATGGTAACCTACATGGAGGTGTTGTGAGGATAAATTAGACAATGCATATGAAGTGGTGAGCAGGGGCCTGGAATGTAGCGAGCACTTAATACTAGTTCAGAGCTATTATTACTATTGTGATGAATAAGAATGATTCATTCCCAACCTTTCAGTGGTCACGGCGGTATTATTTCCGCTTTATAGGTGGTTGTGGTTGGAATCTGGATCCTCTGATCCTCACCTTTCCCTGGATCACATTCATCTAACATAATGGAGTCTCATTTACCAGAAGGATGTTCACCTTTTTATTTGGAAACTGAGTGTTAACTGACTACAGCAAAAACTTTTTATTTTTTGGTACTGTGGATTGAAGCCAGGGACATTTTACCTCTGAGCCACACCCCCAGCCCATTAAAATTTTTTTTTTAAATTTGAAACAGGATCTCGCTAAGTTGCTTAGGCTGGCCTCAAAAACTCCTTTTTGGCTGGGTATGGTGGCACACTCTTGTAATCCCAGTAATTGGGAGGCTGAGACAGGAAGATTGCAGGTTTGAGGCCAGCCTCAGCTGCTTAGTGAGGCCCTCCACAACTTAGTGAGACCCTGTTTCAAAATAAAAAATAAAATAGGGCTGGGGGTGTAACTCGGCGGTATAATGCCCCTGGGTTCAATCTCCAGCACACACACACACACACACACACACACACACACACACACACAACCCAACCAACCAACCAAACAAAAACAAAAACAAAAACAAAAAACAAACAAAACAAAAAACTCCTTTTCAATTGGAAAATACCATCTCCATCTAGAACTATCATTGGAAGGTCAATAACGCTGATTAAGCACTTTGGGTGCGTAGCTGTAGTCAATATTGGATGTAAGACACCTGTGTTGCTGAAATAAATCACCTGCATATTTGTAGCTTAGTAACATGTAACCTCAAAGATTCTGTCCTTTGGGCATTAAGAGATGAATTCATAACCAGGTCTGTTGGTGCACAACTGTCATCCCAGTACTTGGGAGGCTGAGACAGGAGGATCATGGGTTTGAGGACAGCCTCAGCAATTAGTGAGATGCTCATCAATCTAGCGAGACCTTGTTTCAAAACAAAAATAATATAGGGCTGGGGGTGTAGCTCAGAGGTAGAATGCCTCTGGGTTCAATCCCCAGTACCAAAAAAAAAAAAAAAATAGGGCTGGAGGTGTAGTTCGGAGATAGAATACCTCCGGGTTCAATCCCTAGTACCAAATAAATAAATAAAAAATAAAAATAAAATAGGTCTGAAGGTGTAGCTTGGAGATAGGATGCTCCTGGGTTTAATCCCCAGAAACACACACACACACACACACACACACACACACACACACACACACACACTGAATGAATAAATTTAGCAACTAGTTGGCATTGGCTCCAGGCAGCTCTTGATTTTTGGAGCAGAGCTGCATGAGCAGCTGCTTTGGCCTGGAGCAGAGGCTGGGACAGAAACTCCACTGGAGGACAGGTAGGTGGGGAAGCCAGCTTCCTCTTGAGAGGGCCAATCAGCTGAGCATATCCAGGCAGGCCAACCTATAGCTAGGCAAAATTACAAAATAAATACCAAAGAAGTAGGAAAATTTAGCCCCAAACCAGGCTATCACCAACAAATTAACTGGCCTGGGAAAAGGCACTTAACCTCTTCAAGCCTCTGTCTACTCATCTGCGTGGGGTGAAATTGGCCGTTCTCAATTAATGCTACACACACTGGAGATGGAACAGTGGACTCGTCTACCTGCTGCAGGATTTCTGTAGCAATTACTATCCATAAAAAATGCCTGATGACACATAAGTAAATATACCTGTTAATAAGAGCGGGAAGGGGTGTTGCTTTCTTTTTTTAACACATTAGGCTTCTGCTTTTGATAGAGTGGATTATTCAGCGGGCTAAGTTTGTCATTCATTTATCCATTCATTCATTCATTCATTCACAGTTCTTGGTTAAGCCACACACTATGTGCTGGGCAGCATACTGGGGCTAGATACTATCTTTGCCCTCAAGCCCGGTTTCCATTTAACTAGTTAGAGCAATTCCTAGGTCTCAGGACGCAGCCTGGTAGCTTTTCTCCTCCAAACATGAGTCACTACGCTGGACCTGATGCGACTCCCTCGCGCTGGTGCGGGAAACCCCTGCTTGCCATCCTTAGCGCTCTGCCCGCTGCAGCATCCCAGGCGCTGCAGCATCCCAGGCGCTGCAGCATCCCAGGCGCTGCAGCATCCCAGGCGCTGCAGCATCCCAGGCGCTGCAGCATCCCAGGCGCGGGGACACGCGGGCCCTGGTCCCTTCCTCCCCACCTCCTTGCCGCCGGCTTCCTGTAGGTGGCGCCCGACGCCCTGGCGGAGCGGTCCCCGCGCCGGTCCCGGGCCGGGTCTCCCGGCTCCCCGCTCCCTCTCCTCCGGTGCGGTCTCCCCCAACCTCCGAACCAGCCCAGTGCGTCTGAGGCGAAGTCGTGCCAGACTCGGAGACGGCTGCCAGGTTTCTCTCAAGTCTTGGCTTCACAAAGGAAAGCAAATTACAAAAATGGAAATTTTCAAACTAGCGTTCAGTGTGGTATTCAAATCGACGTTCGGGTAGCACGCAGGCACAGCCCGCATTCGTGCTATTTTGTGATTAAAATGATACCAAAAATACCTCCTGGCTTTGGTTTTCATCTTCTAAAACGACTTCTTCCCCTCTTCTAATTGCCCCTTGCTATTGCCCTGACCGCGCTACAATTGCTAACATTTGGATCAGCGGTGGTTGAAATCTTGCCTCGGCTGACTTTTTTTTTTTTTTAAGAGTCAAACTTTAAAAATGTGTGCACTTTTCAGCCTGGGGAAATACAGATAAAGAAGTTTCTAGGCACTTTACCAGGAAGTCCTGCGTTTTGTGTAAGGAACTACAAGTTCTATGACAGTGCATAAATCTTTGTTTTATCTTGATACAGGGAGAAAAACCTGCATGTGCGCGCTGCCAGAACGCATTGACTTTGTTCTCCTCTGAGCTGGAACTGTGTGCTCTCTCACCCTTTAAAAAAAATGAGTTTAAAGTGGCTGTTGAGTTGGGTCTTGAATGATTTTGCTGAACGTGGAGCTGTATAAAGAGCCTGCCTGTGTCCTGCTGGCGTGGTTCTGCAGTTGCTAGACAGGCCCTATCCCAAGTGGGTTTGTGGGAAAGGCTTTGCCGGTCTCCTTCCACAGCTGTGTTTGCTGTGCGTGGAGACAGGTGGGGCAGTAGCCTTGGAGCTGAACCTGCCAATTCCCTCTCTAAGGACTGTCTGAATAGTTATTAAAATTTAAAGAACACACACACACACACACACACACACACACACACTTTTGTTGTTTGTCTTTTTGGTGGCGGTCACTCGCCATGCCTGTTTGTTGCACAAGGACTGCTGTGCCAAGCTTGCAGAATGAGATTGAATGTCACAGACACTCTGTTGTCTGCATTCTCCAGCCCACATAAGCGTTACCTTGGGCCGCTGCCACCTCTTTCCAGGCACCCTAGAAAGCTGGGTCCTGCAGCCCTGGCCAAGTCGTGGGCCTGCTTATGAATCTTGGGAGAGAGGCCCTCCCACCTCAGGAATAAACCCAAAGCTCACAGGAACACAGGCAAAACTCAGGCAGTAGTCGCAGCAAGAGGTCCACCATTTGTGTGGGTTTGGCCCTGCAGAAATTAGAATTCTCTACCTGGTTCAAACGACAGTGCGTGGGGTCTGCTGGTTGTACTTTTCAGTTTTCAGAACAGAATCTGGAATCAGATTCTACTTTCTAATCTGGAATCACCTGCCTTACTGTTTTGCCCTAGAGATTTGGCCCTGCACATCCAGGGTCCTTTAGGACCCTCATGCCTTTCCTGGTGCTGGCTCCTCCTCTCGCAATTCCTTCCCATCTTCTCTGCTTCACACACTCTTGTTTTTTTTCAAGACTTGTTTCAAATACAACCTCTCTGAAGTCTTTCATAGCCATGCCTGTACCCCAGGCCCCCTGCAGAATTAATAATCTTGTCATCGGTTAAATGTAAGTCTATTGTTTGATCTGTGTAACATAACATACTGTGTTGCACATCTCTTTTTCATCCCTTTTCTCTCCTGATAGAATATACTCTGCCCAGGCAGGGAACATGTCTTATTTACTTCATACCCCACATGCTAAAGATGCTCAGTAACATCTGTTGACTGATAAAGAAATAGTCTTGTTTTTTAAAACAATTTCTTTTTTTTTAATGTGTGGTACTGGAGATTGAACCTAGGGGCATTCTACCTCTGAGCTACACCCCCAGATCTATTTTATTTTTATTTTGAGATAGGGTCTTACTACGCTGATGAGTTTCATTACTTGCTGAGGCTGTCCTTGAACCTGCAATCCTCTTGTCTCAGCCTCCCAAGTACTGGGATTACAGGTGTGTGCCACTACGCCCGGCTTTTTAAACAGTTTTCTTTCAGGTTCTCCTAGTTCAACGGCCGGATATCTATAACCATGTTTGTAGAGCTGAGAGGAAAAATTTTAAAGTTTATGTTCAAGTCTGATATTTTTCATAGCTCAGGGATGCTTTTTTCTGGCTTATGGTAAGGAAAATTTGATGCGCATGTAGGCAGAAAGTTTCTGTATTTCCAGTACCTGATTATGCATTGTGGGTTTGTGTGTGTGTGTGTGTGTGTGTGTGTGAGTGTGTGTGTGTGTGTGATGCTAGGAATTGAACCCATGGAGGTGCATCTACCTCTGAGCTACACCCCAGCCCTATTTTATTTTTTATTTGGAAACAGGGTCTTGCTAGGTTGCTGAGGGTCTTGCTAAGTTGCTGAGGCTGTCCTTGAACCTGCAATCCTCCTGTCTAAACCTCCCAAGTACTGGGATTATAGGCATGTGCCTCCATGCCCGGCTATGCATTTCTTACAGAATCCACTGGGAGCAGAGCACCAGCACTTGTGAGCTGTGTAGGCTTTATGCCTCTTTGGTGTAGCCTTTAAGAATTAGACCAACAAATCATTACTCATTAGACTTCATTCATTAAGTTGCTCAAGCTAGAAACCTGGAGGTGTCCTTGGAACCTCCCTCTCCTTCACTTTGCACATCCAGTTGTCTCAAAATAGTGTCAGTTCTTCTCCAAAACCTCTCAGATTTATCCACTGTTCTCCATCCCTGCTCCAGTCCAAGCCATTATCACTTCTCACCTGGACAATTGCCAAAGCCTTCTGGTCTTTCTGCTTCTGTCTGGCCTGCCTCTGTCATGCCACTCCCGGCTTACCACCCTTCAGGGACTATCTGTGCACGGTTGTCTACATGGCCTGGAGTGGTCTGCCCTCACCCCATCACGGTGGCTTCTCTGAATACATCAGCCTTAGGCCTTTGAACTTGCCACATTCTCGCCTACTTAGAGGCTTATCCATGTGCTTGCTTCTCTTGGGAAACCCTTTCTCTCAATTTTCATTTCCTAAATAGCACTTCCTTAAAAATGCATCCTGTGCTTCTCTTCTCCTCTCCACTCCATCTCTTCTGGATAAATCAGATCACCATTTTTTTTTTTGGTGATACTTGGGATTGCTACACCCTCAGTCCTATTTCATTTCTTGTTTTGAAACAGGGTCTTGCTAGGTTGCTGAGAGTCTTGCTAAGTTGCTGAGTCTGGTCTGGAACCTGCGATCCTCCTGTCTCACTCGACAGGCATGCACCACCATGCTTGGCTTAGGTCACCATTCTTGTCACTCCCGATGCTCTCTTTTTCCTTCATGTTACTTATCACAGGTTGCAATTATGAAATTATTCTTGTTTTATTTTATGTCTGTTTCTCCATCTACAGCAGATTCATACGAAAGCAGGATCATGTCTCTTGCTCCCAAGAGTTTATCTATATACTCAGTTTACCTGTACACCTAACATCTAGCAGATTGTCAAGAAATACATTTTGGATACTGCTATAATGAGCCAGGCTAGCAGGCCACGTGTAACAGGCCTGTGATATGGAAATGGTGTTTCATGCAAAAAAACAAACAAAAAAAGGGGCTAATCTGAAATGAAACTCAAAGATGTTTACGCACATGGAGCAAGCAAGGGGAAGACTTGACTTATGATATGATATCCTGCGGCCTTTCTCCACTGCTATTTGAAAAATAAGAAGAGAACAAGAACAAAAATATTTGTTTTACAGCTCTAGCAAGAGTCAACCCTCCCCTTTCTCTCCCCCTCACATCAAGTACATCCTGTACTTTTGGCAGAATGTTGACTGGATATTTAAAAGCTGTGAACTGTTCTGAAAATTTCACATACTGGGTTATGGGCCATGTGTGTTTGATCAAAATTCAATTACTACACTGTACCATACTTGGAAACCTATCATCCCAAGTTATGAAGTATGACGAAATAGGCGAACCTAATTGGTTCAGTATGGGAACAGTATCAACCAAGCTTGTTATGATAAATAGCTTCCTGTGTTAAAGGTTCTCTAGAGCTTATAAGTATCTTGGCTCACCTCCTTCGGTGGAGTAGGAATATTGCTCCCAGGGACCCCCTAGATCATTGTCCCTCCAGTGCAACTGCAGTTAGAGTTTTCTGCAACTTACTGCCTCTGAAAAAGAAAAGCGCCCCTGCCTTCTCATTTCTTCATTTAGAATTTGTGCACCTGATAACTTCTGTGTGTGTGTGTGTGTGTGTGTGTGTGTGTGTGTGTGTGTGTACTAGGGATTGAACGCAGGGAGATTCTACCTCTGAGTTCCACTCCCAGTCCTTTTTTACCATTTATTTTGAAACAGGTTCTCACTAAGTTACGGTGCACTGGCCTCAAACCTGCGATGCTCCTGTCTTATCCTACCAACTACTAGGATGACAGGAGTGCACTACTGCACCTGGCACCTGATAATTATTTTTTTCTTTAGAAAAGCAATTTCAAACTGTATGAAGCATTCCAAATACAGAAGAAAACAGAAAAATAGGCATGGTGGCACATGCCTGTAATCCCAGTACTTGGAAGGCTGAGACAGGAAGATTTCAGGTTCGAAGCCAGCCTCAGCAACTTAGTCAGGCTCTCAGTAACTTAGTGAGACCCTGTTTCCTAATAAAAAAATAAAATAAGGCTGGGGGTATAGCTCAAAGGTAGAATGACTCTGGGTTCAAATCCCAGTATCACAAAAAAACAAAAAAATCCTCTAAAAAACCAACACCCCCCAAAAAACCAGAAAATGACAGATCACTCAGAATTAACAAATAACCTCCTCATATTTCTGTCAAATATTTTTTTCTCTTAGGTGTTCTTTTTTCCTGACGTTTGGCACTCAAGTTGTATCACAGTTTTTATGAGATTTATAAGTTAAGTCTTGAGATACTTGAACACTTGAACCAAAAGGATGTGCATCTCATTTCAGAGGAGTACCTGTAAGTTCTGAGTGTTTCCAGGTGTTGAAATGGGCTCAGTGAAAATTTCTGGTTTATAGTGTAGTTGAGGATCCATAGAGGAGGATTGTTGGGGAAGCAAAGAGACAGATCAAGAAATTGACTTAACAATTCGGAGAGGATAACAAAATAAAACAGAAAACAATTCCATGCTTTTTTTTTGCTATTATGGGCATATGTACATAATTTTTTTTTGAAAGTGACATTGTGAGTTAGAAGTGTTTCCTTCTATCATCCAAATAAAGGGCAAAACAATTGGGTTTTGCCATTTTAACTTCTGAAAACGAATCAGTTGGGCTGGGGCAATTTGCATATGTTTACCCTTAATTCAAGTGGTCCACATGTAGTTGATTTCCTAAGTTTGCTCTCATTTTATCCACCCTTTGTATTAGACTGTCCTGGTTAAGCTGTTAACATAAATACATAATGCGAAATCCACATTGCTCCGCTGGAAAATTTTTGCATTCCATAAAAAATTGTTTTGGTGAAAAGCAAGAGCCTCAGTTTGTCCTCAACAATAATCCATCAATCATGAGCACCACTGTACAGAGCAGGATCCTTGGTGAAGGTAAACATGCAAACCCACACAAAAGAGACGGGAATGTGCTCTGGGCTTAAGCAGCTTGAGACCACAGTGCTGCCAGGAGTGTTCTCCGCAGTACCATTAGGTTTACTTTCAAAATTGCAATTAGCTGAGAAGTTATGATTTCTAAAATGAACTTGCCTTTCTTGTTTTCCTCGATCAGGTGGATGTTCGGATCATAATCCTTCTGTAATTTTTAAATAGAATTTCCAACAAGCAGTGCTCCCTGAGAGATGTAAACTTCAAAAAAAAATAGAATGTGACTGTAGGCACTTATGCTAATCTCCCGTTTGGCAAATCAGCTTTTTTTTTTTTTTTTGTATTGAATCTTGCTGATTGAATAGCTCTGGAACTGCCAGAATAAATGCTATTATCTATGTATAGTAATTAAGGAAATAGTCCTTGTCACTCTAATAGGGACCAGCCTCTCTGCTTGCCTGTAATAAAGTTAAATGATAAAGAATTTCTGAAGTGAACAGAAAAATCAAGGGGAGCCAGTGACTAGCATGTGCTTGCTCCAGATGAATAGTTGATGTGTGTGGGGGGCATTTTATAGAGATTGATGAAGAAGTTGAATAAGAAAAATATAACGACTTTTCTAATTTAGTGAAATCAGCATTTCGGGAAAAGAAACGCTTTAATTTATCTCTTTGGGAAGAGTTGATGTTTTCTTCCTGAACTTTCATGTATTATTTAAAAACACAGCTTCACCAAATATAGGTCAAACCCTACTAGAGAAAATATCAGTTTTCAGACAGTTGTCTCAGTAATCACAATAACATTTTATTGCAAGAAAAACACTACCAAGCCTTAGAAAAGGCCATGTTATATAATTTTGAATTGATGCGGACAGAAGGAAAATTCCTCGTATGGAGTCAGTGTGCCAAAATGTGGTGTTCTGTCTTTTCTTCTGATCTTCTCTATCGCTCTCCCTCCGTCTCTGTGTGTGTTTGTTTGTCTTGGCTACTGTGCATCTCGTTGTCTCTAACATGGCAGAAAGGAGCCCTAGGGTGCTGACAAGCTTTGGAATAAACCACACCCTAGAGCCATGAACTATAAGAAAAACAGCTTGTTTCCTTTAGAAGAAATGGAAGTGAAGGAGCTGTGCTCTGCAACAGAAGGCAGGAGACTATATTAACTATCTTCTCAGGAGCTGTGTTCTATCTAAGCCTGGCCCAGTGGCGCTCGCCTGTAATCCCAGTACTTGGGAGGCTGAGACAGGAGGATCGCAGGTTTGAGGACAGCCTCAGCAACTTTGTGAGATCCTCAGCAACTTAGTGAGACCCTGTATAAGCTAGAGAGAAACTGGGAAACTAAGAGGACCTTGGATAAATGAGGGGAGATACTAGAACAGTGGAAGGGGATTTGGGGAGGGAGGTAGGGAGGTGAAAGGGGAGATCTGATGATGGAAATAATTTAAATAATCCTTTGTTCATATATGCGGTTATTTATATCAGTGTTAATATTATCTGTAATTAATATTACTATTAATTACACATGTAGACACATGTGTGTATACATACACATGTTGAGCTATCTGTCCAGTATCCTCATCAGTCATACACATGTTTCTATTATTCTGAACCTCACTATGATGTATAATTACAATGCACCAATAATTTATTTTTGGTATCGGGGGTTGAACCTAGGGGTATTCTACCTTTGAGCTACATCCCCAGCCCTATTTTTATTTATTTATTTTTTAAATTTTTAAACAGGGTCTAAGTGGTCAAGGGCCTCACCAAGTTGCTGAGGCTGGCCGCGAACTGGCGATCCTTCTGTCTCAGCCTCCCAAGTACTGGGATTACAGGTGTGTACCATCACAAACAGCAACCAATACTTTTTTTTTGTGGTACTGGGGATTGAACCCAGGGTAATTCTGCCTCCGAGCTTCACCCCTAGTCCTTGTTTTTATTCTTTATTTTTGAAACAGGGTCTCACTAAGTTGCAGAGGGTCTCACTAAGTACTGAGGCTGGCTGCAAACCTGCGGTCCTCCTGTCTCAGCCTCCCAAGTACTGGGATTATAAGAGTGCGCCACCACACCTGGCACCCAATAAAAAATTTAAAATATATAAAAAATAAAGAGGGCTGGGGGTATAGATCAGAGATAAAATTTCTCTGGGTTCAATGCCCAGTACCAAACAAAACAAACAAACAAACACCCCCAAAAGCTGGGTGCTCACCTCTGTGTTTCCCTTCTGCCTTAGTACAATCTCACACTCAACACCGCCCCTTGACTTTGGAGGGTCACTATGCGTGCTCAGTTTTATGGCTTGATAGATTAGGAAATATGCAGTCAATAAAGGGCAGCTCAGGTCACATGAGCCCTTGGTGTCCCATAGCCAAACATTCAGGCTTTACCAGCTAGGAGATATTTCTCAAAAAGAAAAATACTATGTGTTTGTGGAAGAGTGGCTGAGTGCCTGGTATCATCGGTCATAATTTTCTTTGGCTTTGCTCTGCACCCCAGGGGCTTGTATTCTGAATCTTCTGTTTGAGTTATCTGCCCAGTATTCTCATCAGTCATATACATATTGAGTGCCATGATTCTGCTAGATGCTCCACATCCTGGACCTGCTAGAGAATTGTCACTTGCTCTGGGACCTAATCAAAGCGGACAGCCTTACATGTTATTTGGTAAATGGGCCCAGCAGCTTATCCAAATGTGGTATGAGTTGCCTCCAAAATCCTAAGAGGTCTTCTACGTATCTCTGTACAGGGGTGGTAGAGCCCAGAACTCTTGTGAGGTTTATCTCACACCCTTTCATGCACATATGTCTCATCAAAGTGTCTAAGATCACAGCTGCTTCTTATTTACAGTGTCTTAAGAATACAATACCATCAATGTACTGCTACCATGATGTCCCATGGAATAGTGAGGTGATCGATGTCCTGTTGACTGAATTTTGACAGAAAGCCAGAGTTGCTGGAGCCCTGAGTTAAGACAGCACAGGTGAACTGCTTTCTTGCCAGATGAAAGCACACTCTTCCGGTATTCTGTGCTTATTGGAATAGAGAACAAAGCATTTATCAGACGGATACCTGCATTCTAAGTGCCAACCTCTGTGTTGATTTGCTGTAGTGAAGAGACCATATTTGGAAAAGTAATTGCAATCAAAATGCTGCCATATAGCCGGGCGTGGTGGCGCACGCTTGTAATCCCAGTACTTTGGGAGGCGGAGACCGGAGGATCCGGGTTCGCGGCCAGCCTCAGCTCTCTCTCTCTCTCTCTCTCTCTCTCTCTAGCTCTCTCTCTCTCTCTCGCTCTCTTTCCTTAGTGAGGGCCTCCACAACTTCGTGAGACCCGGTTTCAAAATAAAATATAAAAAATAGGGCCGGGGGCGTAGCACGGAGGTAGAACGCCCCTGCGTTCAATTCCCGGTACCGCAAAAAAAAAAAAAAAAAAAGCAACAAGAAAAAGAAATGCTGCCATATAGTTAAATTTAAGAGAATTTGTGGTCATTTTGCAAAACCCATACATCTTTAGCAGTGGACATAGTGGTGAATTAAATAAGGCTATGCTAAAAATCACCACTCCAGTATCTTTCAAATGTTATTTTTATTTTTTAATGGTTTAGTGGATTACATTAAGGTGAGCATCCTCGTGACCCACCCATGAGTCAAGAAATACAAATTTACCAGCCATTCCAGAAACTTCATCCCAATTACAGTCCTGTCCCTTCTTTTTTTTTTTTTTGCAGTACCGGAGATTAAACCCAGGGGCGTTCTACCTCTGAGCTACACCCCCGGTCCTATTTTTTATACTTTATTTTGAAACAGGGTCTCACGAAGTTGCGGAGGGCCTCACTAAGTAGCTGAGGCTGGCTGCAAACCTGGATCCTCTGGTCTCAGCCTCCCAAGTACTGGGATTACAAGCGTGCGCCACCACGCCCTGCTCAGTCCTGCCCCTTCTAAAGTAACAACTGTCCTAACTTGAATGTAGTGATCATGTGTTTGCATTTTTAAGTTATTATCACCTAAATGTTTGTTCTTAAATATTATAGTTTAATCCCATCAATTTTAAGGTTTATATGTCTGTGTGTGTGTGTGTGTGTGTGTGTGTGTGTGTGTGTGTGTA
>PVJS01037742.1:0-19748 GCA_004027185.1 Glis glis
TATTATGTTAAGTGAGATTAGACAATCACAAAAAAAGAAGGGACATATGTTTTCATTAATATGCGCAACTTAGGGAGTAGTAGGGACACAAAAGGGACTCCAATGACAATGGAGAACCCTCAGTGGTGCAAGGGAAGGGTAAGAAAGAAGTGAATCTATGGAATTACTGTCATAAACAATGTGTATATATGAGATTATACCAACATCATTCTCAGTGCTACATGTGGCGGGGGGAGGGACACCAAGAGCTGTGTGCATGTATGTGAACACCAAACTGATACTCATTGTGATGTGAGACTACAATGCACCAATAAAAACATAAAAAAAGAATACAAACAATAAATACTGGAGAGACTATGGAAGGAAAGAAATACTTGTGGGACTGTGAATTAGTACAACCACTATGGAGATCAATATGGATCAACTAGGAATGGAATCACCATATGACCCAGCTATATCACTCTTTGGCATCTTTCCAAAATAATTAAAATCGGAACACTATAGCGATGCATGCATACCCATGTTTATAGCAGCACAATTCACAATAGCCAAGTAGTGGAACCAACCTAACTGTCTATCAACAGATGAATGGACAAATAAAATATGGTATATAAACACAATGCAGCTTTACTCAGCCATAATGAAAAACAAAATTGTGTCATTTGAAGGAAGATGGATGGAACTAGAAAATATTATACTGAGATCAGTCAGTCTCAGAAAGTCAAGGGTCATATGTTTTCTCTCCAATGTGGAAGCTAGAGAAAATAGGAAACAAAGGGGATTTCAGATAAATGAAGCAAGAGACCAGTAGAATAGTGCAAGGGGATTTGGGGTGAGAGGTGGGGAGGGGAAAAAGGAGGACTGAGGAATGAATCTGTTCAAATAATGTTATGTCCATATATGAAGCTATTACCTCCAATCTCACTAAATGTTATGGAGTGGGAGTCAAGGAGTGGAGGGGATACAAAGGGAAATACTCCAAATGATATTGCATATATGAATGTTATCACTTTGAATCTCACTATGCTGTATAGTTGCAATGCACCAATAAAAGTATAAATTCAATTCAATTAAAAATAATGTGTCTGAAGAGATAAATCTTTAAACATTATAGATTATATACATGTATCAAAATATTGCATGGTACCCCATTATTATGTATGATTTTTTATGTTTAAGCTAAAAATAAATTTTAAAAAGGGCATATAGCAAAACCATATGGTTAGAATATGCATAGCTTTTAAGAAACTGCCAATCTTTCTTCCAAAATGGCTGCACCGTTTTGCATTCCTAGCGATGAAGGAGAGAGTTCCTGGTGCTTCACCTCCTCGTCAGCATTTGATGTTGTCAGAGTTGTGGATTTTAGCCATTCTAATAGGTGTGTAGTGGTATTTTACTGATGTTTTAATTTGCAATTCCCTAATGACACATGTTGAGCATCTTTTCTTATGTTCACTTGCTATGCATATATTCTCTCAGGTGAGGTGTCTGTTCACGTCTTTTGCCCATGTTTATCTATTTGTAATTGTGTCATTTCATTTCTGATTGTTAATTTTAGGAGTTCTTGGATATTTCAGATACAAGTCCTGTATCAGAAATATGTTTTGAAAATATTTTCGGGTAGCTTTTAGCTTGTATTTTCATTCTCTGGACAGTGTCTTTCATAGAGCAGAAGTTTTTAATTTTAAGGAAATTGAACTTATTGATTGTTTCATGCACTGCACTTTTGCTGTTCTGATGTTTTATTATCAAATCTGGGCCACCCAGATTT
Organism: Glis glis; assembly: GCA_004027185.1. Classification (NCBI taxonomy): domain Eukaryota; kingdom Metazoa; phylum Chordata; class Mammalia; order Rodentia; family Gliridae; genus Glis; species Glis glis. The sequence goes on from PVJS01037742.1 coordinate 1,772, forward strand.
CCTGGAAGTTTTATAGTTTTTCATTTCTTTCTTTCTTTCTATTATTTATTTATTTATTTATTTACTTATTTATTTTGTGGTACCAGGGATTGAACCCAGGGGCATTCTACCTCCGAGATACATCCCCAGCCCTATTTTTAATTCTTTATTTTGAAACAGGGTCTCACTAAATTGTGGAGGGTCTCACTAAGTTTCTGAGGCTGGCTGCAAACTTGCGATCCTCCTGTCTCAGCCTCCCAAGTACTGGGATTACAAGCACGCACCACCACACCCGGCTTTCATTTCATATTTAGTTCTATGATGTTTGGAGATAATTTTTTGAAAGTTGTAAAATCTGGGTCTAGGTTTTATTTTCTCACATGTGGATGTTCAGTTTTTTCCAGCACCATTTCATGGAAAGACCAGCCTTTCCCCATTGACTTGCAAGAGTCTTGGGAGCAGTCACAGAGGAACATCATGAGTTTGAGTTAGTGATGATATGACAGCTGAATTTCCATCCTTCTGTTTTCCTCAAGAAAACTTCTCCTTAAAGTTGCCCCATCTCTTTTGTTTCCCAATTTTCCCTAGCTTCCACATATGAGAAAAATATGACCCTTCACTTTCTGAGAGTGACTAATCTCACTTACATAATATTTTCTAGTTCCATCCATTTTCCTGCAAACAACATAATTCTTTTTTTTTTTTTTTTGCGGTACCTGGGCATTCTACTTCCGCGCTACGCCCCCGGCCCTATTTTTTTTATACTTTATTTTGAAACCAGGTCTCACGAAGTTGCGGAGGGCCTCACTAGGTAGAGAGAGAGAGAGAGAGAGAGAGAGAGGAGGCTGGCCTTGAACCCGGATCCTCCGGTCTCCGCCTCCCAAAGTACTGGGATTATAAGCGTACGCCACCATGCCTGGCCTCAAATGACATAATTCTGTTCTCATTTATGGCTGAATAAAATGGAATTATATATGCCAGGGACTACAGATAAATGAGGAGAGATACCAGTAGAATAGTGTAAGGAGATTTGGGGGGAGACAGGGAAGGGTAAAGGGAGACTTGACGAAGGAAACAGTTCAAATAATGTTATGAACATCTATCAATACAAATCTCAACAATATGTATGGGGAAGGGAGAGGAGTAGAGTGGGATCTGGAGGGAAAAGCACCAAGCGCTATGTGCATGTGTGTTTCTATCACTCTTAACCTCATTGTGATGTATAATTACAATGCACCAATAAAAGAATATTTTTTTGTTTTTTTTTGTTTTTTTTGCGGTACCCGGGATTTTTGCTACGCCCCCGGCCCTATTTTTTATACTTTATTTTGAGACCAGGTCTCATGAAGTTGCGGAGGGCCTAAGTAGAGAGAGAGAGAGAGAGAGAGAGAGAGAGAGAGAGAGAGACAGGGAGAGAGAGAGAGAGAGAGAGAGAGAGCGTGCGCGAGCTGAGGCTGGCTGCGAACCCGGATCCTCCGGTCTCCGCCTCCCAAAGTACTGGGATTACAAGCGTGCGCCACCACGCCCGGCTCAAAAGAATATTTTAAAAATTGCCTCTGACCCCAGATTCTTCTGGGGCAGGGGCTCCATCTAATTCACATCCAAAAGCTCAAGAGAGGCATGGCGGGGTCTCACTGTCCTTTGTTATGTCCTAGTTGTGTGACTTTGTGCAGGTTGCTTTAAAGGACTGAAGGAGTTCATGCATAAAAGGTGTTATGGGGTGAGGTGTGCTCTCCCAAAAGTATATGTTGAAGTCCTATCCTCCAGGATCATAAATATAACCTTATTTGGACATAGGTCATGGCTGATGTAGTTTAGATGAGGTCATTCTGGAGTAGGGTGAACCTCTGATCCAATATGACTGGGTTATAACACCTTACAACGAGGTGGCCACCCAGGGAGAATGCTATGTGATGAGGAAGACAGAGACTGAAGTCATGCACCTAGAAACCCAGAAATGCCAGATTTCCAGTAAGCCACCAGATGCTAAAAAGAGGCACAGAATTCTCCTTTGTGTTTCAAATACCATGGCCCTGCCTACACCTTGATTTTGGACTTTATAGCTTTCAGAACTGTCATAATGTACATCTCTGTGTTGTTAACCCACCCAGTTTACGTTACTTTGCTTTGGCAGCCCTGAAAAATTAGTACAAGGGGATGAGCACAGTACTTGGCACACAGTAGACACTCATGCAGTTTGCTGTTGTCACTGTAGCCAGAACTGGTGTGTGTATGTGTGTGCATGTGTGAATATGTCATTTTACTCTCGGGACTACTGGCTTGGGAGACTGGATGGTGAAAATAAGCAGCCATGAGCATCACCCCATGCCATCCACCTGTCCCTGCAGCCCTGAAGCTTCTCGATCTCTCCAGCACTGGCTTTGCTTTAACCTTCACATCACTCCTGTGAGGGAGGATGCAGATGGGAAGTGAGGACAGGGAAAGGTTCAAGACCCAAGAGGTTGGCAGCAAATACTGGACCAGAATCCAGGGCTCCTATTCCCGTCTCAGTCCCAGCACAGCTGGGGAATTGGTCTTTCCAGAGCTCCAGAGCTGAGAGTGTCAACCGGGTGCTGAACAGAATGAACTGGGTTCTGGTAGCTAAAATGTGACTCCTCTCGGTACCCCTGGTAACATCTTGATGAAATGTTACCTTCTTTTTTGGAGGTCTAAGTTTGAGCATTATGGGGCTAGATACATGTTTTCTTCCTTCTCCCCTTCCTTCTTATAAGACAAAGACCAGAAGGCCACTCTGCCTTCCCCTGTAGGTATGTCTCATTGGAAGAACCCAGCTAGCCCCAGCCCCTCCTTCCTCCCTTGACTCTTTCTCAGAAAGAACATTCAACTTGGAATTTGCCCCCAGAGAGGTGCTTGGAATGCTATTCCCAACGTGTGTGCAGGGAAGCCCCTGATAAAAACTGTGAGTACCAGGATCCCAAGCATCAATCATCCAAAGATTCTAAGTCTAAGGTTCTGGGAATCTTGAGATTCTAAGATGTTGAATTTTAGACTCAGCGGTGTTAGGATGGGACAGTTTTGTTACTGCACAATTCAAAGTTTCCCTGAGCCAAGGAATTTAGGAACTTCTTAAGACATGGATGTAGAAAGATGTTTTTTTTTTGTCACTGGGTTATTCACTAGCATGTCTGTAATAATACAGTGTGACTCTATGGGCTTGTACTTGTCCCTACTTCAGTTAGAAGGAAGCAGCCTATTCATGGAACCTAAGTTGCAAACCATAGAGAGCGGAAAGCCAGGCGTGGTGGCGCACGCTTGTAATCCCAGTACTTTGGGAGGCGGAGACCGGAGAATCCAGGTTCGCCGCCAGCTTCAGCTCTCTCTCTCTCTCTCTCTCTCTCTCTCTCTACTTAGTGAGGCCCTCCGCAACTTCATGAGACCCGGTTTCAAAATAAAGTATAAAAAATAGGTCTGGGGGTGTAGCGCGGAGGTAAAACACCCCTGGGTTCAATCCCCGGTACCGCAAAAAAAAAAAAAAAACCATAGAGTGGAAATTGAGGAACTCGAGAATTATAGCCTGTTATAAAACTTGTAAGTTTCATGGGAGCAGATTTTCCTTTTGTTGACATCAAATGCCAGTAAATAAAGTAAGGCAAAGTGTGTGTGTGTGTGTGTGTGTGTGTGTGTGTGTGTGTGTGTGACTTTAAGAAATATAAAGATCCTGGGGTGATGTATACAAATGTTCACATTGCACACTGCTCAAGGATTCCATTGCTAAGTTGATCTACACAAACTCATTTGAGAGCAAGCAGGTGATTCTGCAACTCTTATTTTGGTCTCACAGGTGATCCCAGGTCCATCAGAGAGAGCCCCACCTGAGGAAACTCATGGCAGAATATACAATCATGCATTTGTATGCACTTCTGTGCATGGATACACACATACTCATAACCATGTGCAGACCGAAAGTTCTCCCAGTCTTCTGTGAAAGTGTTCATCTCCCTCACACAGCTCATTAAGCAACCTGATTCTAGGGGCACAGATGGTGATGCCCTGGTGTTCAAGTCGTGCATATCTAGGTCAGAGAGTGGGTAAGTGTGTTGCTTTACTTGAGAAACTGGTGACGTTTTAGAATCTCCCAAGGACTGTGGCACAGATGTGTGCTGGAGTCATTTCTATTCTGTGAGACCTCAGACAGTGACTGACACTTTCGAAGGCTCAGCTGTGTCCCCTGTGAAGTAGGCATGAACGCTGTCCTTTCCCGTGAGCTTCGAGTGTGGAGCATCGTGTGATGCTTTTGGCACAGAGTTGACACAGAATTCTTGCTCAGTGAGCCAGAGCTGTTATTATTACCATCACCGTCCACAGCGCAGTGAGGAGCTCCTTTCTCCTCCCAGATCTGAAGGCTCTCTCTCTAGAAAGGTGAGCAGTCTGTTCTGCTTCTCCGTCCTATCCATCCAACCCCTTCCTTTTCCCATGATTTTGCCCTTCCCCGTAGCCCCGCCCTTCCACTAGCCCCGCCCCTGGCTCCGCCCCGACCCCTGGCTCCGCCCCCGGCCCCGCCCCGACACAGCCCTGGCTCAGCGGGGCAGGAAGCTCATGGTGTAGCTCCTTGGGATGGTGGCAAAGCCCACGTGTTTAGGGGACACGTCTATATCCTGGGGCGCTTGTGGGGACTTGAAGCGGAAGTTCTGCAGGATGGTGGTGAGGAAGAGAAAGAGCTCCATTCTAGCCAGGCCTTCTCCGAAACAGTACCGCTTCCCTGGGGAGGAGAGGAGAGGAGAGGCCGAGGTGAAGTCAGCTCTCACCGCAGCCCCAGCACCGAATGCCCGGCTGCTTCTCCCAGGGAGGAGGGTGCAATGCTGTGGCCTGAGAGACTTCAGAGGAGGCGCTAACCCGCTCCGAGCCTGTGTCCCTTGTACACGAGGCGGGTGACCCATGTCTGTAGCAATGGGAAGCTTAGATGCCCCTTCCCCACAGCTCCAATCTCAGCTATGGCTGCGGTGCTATCATCTCCTGAGACTGAAGAAGTGGTCGTGTGCCCCTCGGAAGATCTCCAACTCACTCTGAGCCTTCATTTTCCCCATCTCTGAATGAGGTTTGATTTTCCCTTCTCCTTTTCTGGGTGCAGATATGTGGGTAATGACAGTTATGGGAGGTGCAGTTGCTTGGCTACAGGGTAGATTCCCAGAGGAACTTCCCAGCTGGAGAAAGACACTGGGTTGCACTTTAAAGGGAGCTGAAACTGAAGAGGGACCCATCTCTGTTGGAGTGAGCAGCCATCTGGTAGCAAGCAGTGGTCCCTTACCGATGGAAAATGGCACAAAAGCATCGCTCTTCTTAAACTGGCCCTTGTCATCCAGGAAGTGCTGGGGGTTGAAATCTCGGGGGTTGGAGAAGAACTTGGGGTCTCTCAGCACAGAGCCCAGCATAGGGAACACCTCAGTGCCCTGGCAGAGAGGGGGGACGGGGATAGATAAGGTGGGTTAGGAGACGAGTGAGTTGAAAGTTCATAGGGGTTGGAAGGGAGAGTTGGGGTGCCCCACCTAAGAGAAGAGGAGACACAGGAGTTGGGGTGCTCTGAAGGGGGAGCTTTGGGGGATATGAAGTGAATGTCCCTGAGTCAGGAAGTTTGGAGGATGTGGGGGTTTGTGTTCTGTGAGGCAGGACGTTCAAGGGACATGGGGTCTGTGACTCCTGGGGCAGGGAGGGGTTGAGGGACATGCAGTTCATGTCTCTCGAGGCTGGAGGTTGGGGGGTGGCACCTGGAGGTTCATGTGCTCCAGACAGGACATTTGGCCATGATGGGATTCTCGTCCCACTGGCAGGATGTATGGGGGACAGGGCCATGGGATTCCTGTCCTGAAGGCAGGAGGTCTATGGAAACGAGCTTTGCATCTATTAAGTCAGGAAGATTGGGAGACATAGGGTTGATTCCCCGGGGACAGCAAGTCTGGGCGGTGATGGGATACAGGAGTCTCTGAGTGGGAACACTCCAGGAACACGGTAGCGGAGGAATTCTTTGGTTGAGGGAATGGGATGGGGACTGGAAAGCTTCTGATGGGGATGGGGTGCTAGGGTCCCAGGGAGTGGGTTGCAGGTCCCTCTAGGGTGGGCAGGGAAGCACCTTGGGAAGGAGGAAGTCCCGAAACTTGGTGTCCTTGATGACCCTGTGAGCAAGGCCCATGGGAATCATGTCTCCAAATCTTTGGATCTCGTGAATCACTGCCTCCGTGTAGGGCATCTTGGCCCGGTCCTCGAACTTGGGCTGCCGGTTCCTGCCAATCACTCGGTCGATCTCCTCATGAACCTTGGCTGGAGGAGAAGAGGAATGTGTTCTGTATCCGGGGGCCACAGAGCAGGGATATAAAACTGGATGAATGACAAGCATCTGTGTGTGACATGCACCTCGACCACTTAAAGCAGAAAATGGCCATGTGCATTGTGGGTGCAGGGTCCTGTTAACCTGGTCATGCCAGAATCACACAGGAGCCTCAAGGGGGGGTCTTAGGGAATGACCAGGGGGAGCTGGCTGTGGACACTCAGTGGTCTCAGCAGAGAAGCTATTTACCAATCAGTTCACACACTTCCAATATTTTCACAGCTAGTGAGACTGGGCTACTTCAGCCTATCAGCTGAATGTCCCCCTGTCTCTGCATAGCGGGGCCTCTCTGAGGGTTCAGGGACTTGGGAGAGGTGTGGTCACTGCAGTAGGCTCAGAGGCATCTGGAGGGTCTGTGAGCCCCACTTCCCTTTCCCCTCTAGCCTTACCCTCCACATCTGGGTGCTTCATTAGCAGCAGGAAGCCATAGCGAAGGGTCGTGCTGACGGTCTCCGTGCCCGCAAAGAAGATGTTCAGCGTGGTCAACACTATGTTCTTCATGTAGAACTCTGTATTGGGGTTATTCTTCTCCTGCAGGGAGAGAGGCCTTTAGGCCAAGCCCACTTCCCATGTCTTTGGGGGCTTTTATTGGACCCACCTCTCTTAGGTCCAGATCTAAGGTGGGACGGGAGACCCTAGTTCTGCCAGGATCGCTCCATGTTCCAGGCCTTTTCCTGAGCTGTGGATTGCCCAAAATGTTTTCCTTGCACTCCTTACCCTGATGACTCTCTGTCCTTTAATGACCAACTTAGTTGTCACTCTTTCAATGATGGAGTATTTAGAATGAGAGAGATAGAAAGAAACAGAAAAAATTGGCAGAGATGTGCAGAGAGAGTGAGTCACTGAGAGTTAGAGACATAATTTCAGGTGATATCATCCTATTCCTTTTCCAAACCTGTTGAAGCTTCCTGTCAGGAATCCCCTCCCTTGATCCCTTGAACTTCAGACTCCATAAACCCCATCTCCTTTCTGTACCGGCGAGAGACTGACTTATAGACGAGTGTTGTGGCTTCTATATCACATAGCCACGCCAGGTCACCTGTCCACACAGGTGTATCTGATGACTAGGATAGGAAAGGTTAGACAGCATGTGACTGAAGCCAGAGAGACACAGGTTTGACTGGTGTCCACTGCTTCCTTGCTGTGTGACCTCAGACCACTTTTACTCTCTGGGCTGCAGTTTTCTCATTTATAAAATTGGGTTCATATTAGAACCTCATTCGAGACCTGTTGTGGATGCTAAATAAGTACTTAAAATCATGCTGGGCACATGGCAGCTCTGTAGAAGTGGCTGCTCTGATGGTTTTAATTCACACACTCTGCCTGTGCATAACACCTCAGAAGATGGAACGGTGTTGTTTAATTATGATTGAGATTGTGAGGATTATTATGAGGGAGATTAGTCTGAATGAGCTTCTCCTCCCCACCCCCAGCCTGATTTCCCTCTGCCTGGCTTTGCTCCCCCTTCCCCACTCCAGTTTCTGGGTGCACCTCCTGCATGCGGATGAGAAAGGAGTCGATGAAGTTCCGCGGGGAATTGGGATCCAGGGTGCGCTGGTTCTGATCCACCTTCTTGGCTATGAAGTCCTCAAGTCCCTGCAGCTCCTTGAAGGCCTGTTGCTGGGGTCCCGGCAGGTGCTTCATCACGGAGTAGAACATCTCATAGAGCTGGGAATTGTGGATAGCAGAACCAAAGAAAAGACATCTGTCACTGAGCAGACCCAATGGGAGTAGGACTTTTCTCACAGCGAGGAAGGCACTGGGTTTAAGGCACTTGTCCAAGTGTTCAGTGGTTAGGTGGGGATGGATGGCAACGTATATCTAAGCTTTCCTGTTGATTAAGTGTGAGGGCCATTTTCTAAGAATTTAGGTTAGATGGATTGGGGCACACATGTCGTTTTTAGATAATCAGGTAAGGTTGGGTTCGATGACATCTAGTTGTTGAGATTTTCAGGTGGGATTGTTATGGGGGGTCATGTATTTAGGTGTTCAGTCATTCAGTCGACCTCTACTGTTCACATACTTCAAGTATTTGGTTGGGGACATACCAACAGGTATCAAAAGTAGTCCTGGTGTTCAGATGATAAAGTGAGGGGGATAACTATTCACTTGTTTAGTCGTCAGATGGGCTAAAGGGGCTAATTTAGTGAGTGGGTTGTATTGGAGGACACTTACGTGGGTGTTTAGTAACATTCTATCCCAAGTACTTGTTTGGCATCTTGGTTGTGGTACTTGTCTAAGTGTTTAGGTATTTGCATGGACTGAATAGGAGGAACTTGTCTAAATATTCTAGTGGGCTGGTTTGATATACCTTTGTAGAGGTCAAATGCTTCTGGTAGCCTAGACTTTGCAGGACCAGGTTTTTAGGTATACAGGGGGGCTGAGATGGTCACTTGTCTGGGTGTTCAGATATTTAGAAGGGTTAGGTAGTGAGCATCTGCTAGAGATTAAAGCAGATTGGGTTGGGAATACCTGCACAGGTGAGAGAGCTGAGCGCAGGGCATTTTCTCTTGACTGTCAACTCTGTTTGGGGGGCATCTGTTGAGATACTCAGGTGTCCTTGGAAACTTGGTATTGGGCACCTGTCCTGACTTCTGGTGCAACTGTTCAGTTGTCCAAGATTGGGGGCTGATTTTGAGGACACCTTGTCTGGAGGAGGATGGTACTTTTCTATACTTGTTGCCCTGTGGGGCGGGGGTGGGAAGCTGTACAGTTGTGGCAGTGGTAGTGCCAGGCTGGAAGAGCTTACCTGCCCGGTGGACGTAGCTGTGAACTGGAAGCTTCCCAGCATCATACGCAACAGTGACAAGAATTCTTTGTCTTCATAGTCAAAGCGGTCCCCGAAGACAATGGAGCTAATGACATTGGAGACTGTCCGGCTTAGATAGTAGGTGGGATCAATGAGTGCTCCTGAGAAGGGGGAGGGCAGGGACAGATCGGGATTGGAAAAAAGAATCAAGTGGGCAGTCTGATCCCAGTGTGATAATTTGAGGATGAGCCAAACTCCAAGCACATTACCCCAAAGGCTAGGACCTTGGACAGTGATCCCCCACCTAGTCCCCATCCTGCTCTGTAATACATGATGTGCAGTTCCTTGTCATCAAGTGTTTCCCTTCTCCTTCCCTCTCCCCCAGGGGTCCTTGCCCACCGTTAGTGTCCCGGAAAGCCTGGATGAGGAAGCCCGCCTCCTCCTGGATGCGCTCCTCAATGCCACGCTTGCCCACGCCAAAGTCCCGCAGAGTGGTGATGGAGAAGCGCCGGAGTTGTTTGGCACGCTCACCGTTGCTGAATGCTACACCTGAGGAGGTGAGCGCAGTGGCAGGAGGTGGTCAGAGACAGGGAAAGGGGTGAGCAGGCCACACACCAACCGTAAGGGGGCTCCCAAAAGTTTAGGGGTTATGCAGAGTGGGAGAGAATAAGAGAATCATGGGTACAGGATGAGATTGCTATACCCAAAGAGATGCAAACACATTTTACATTGGAAGAAAATCATCAGAAGAGAGAGGCAGAAAGACAGGACAGAAACAGAGGTGACAGACATTCCAGTGGAAGGAAAGAAGTTTCAAAAAAGGAAAGGGGGGAGGGCAAAGGAAAGAAAGAGGGGCACAGAGATTGTGGAGACTTGGAAGTGGAAACAAAAATTGTGAAGGATTCTAAATTGAGCTGCAGAAGAGAGAAAAACAGGTTCTGCAAGAGAAGAGGGATTGTTACCAGGGGATACAGGCATGGCGACTTTGAAGGGCTTTGCACAACCTTGAGGGGCAGGTGCGTCGGGGGAAGGCTAGGGCAACTGAGGCCACCAAGTCTGCCTGGCCACCTTCCCCACACCCTGTCCCTCCTCACCGTAGCCTTTGAAGAGCCAGTCGAAGGTGGCCTGCTCGCCTCGCCCACTGAACTCCTCAGCCTGATCCACCAGAGCCTCCTTCACTGCCTCGTGTCCACACAGCACCACGACCCGGCGAGGCCCCAGGTGGACGGTGAACACGGGGCCATAGCGCTCGCTCATCTGATGGGGTGGGCGGCAGTGGTTAGAGGGTCCTTCCCTGAACTGGCCCAGAACCCTGATGTCAGGTGCTGGGGTGCAACAGTCAAGAGGCAGACCATCCCAAGAGCTGTCTTTTCTGCTGAGAACTTGGCTGCTAAACCCTCAAAACATCCCTATCATAAGTCTCTGGCTTATCCTAGTCAATCCTGTTCTACAAAGCCCCAGCAAAACTGAGCACCCCCTAGGCCCACCCCATGCCACCCAGCTCGCTGCTCGGTGGCACCTTCATGAGGCAGTTGTACATCTGCTTAGTGTCCAGCTGCAGGTAGTTCCCGATGAAGGGCAATGGTGTGGGTCCCGGAGGCAGCTTCCCCCAGAGCTTCCTCTGCCGCCAGACGGACATCAGTACCATGATGCTCAGGCAGGCCAGCAAAGCCACCAGGAGTAGCCCTGAGGCCAGCATGGTGGCAGCGCGGGTGACAGGCAGGTAGGTGGTGATGGCTGGGACAGCTTGCCTTTATACTCCTGGGAGAGAATAGTGACCTTTGCTTCTGATTATATAATTGTCTTATTCCACCTCCCAACTACACCCCCCATACACCCCACGTAGTCTGGAATACAGCCAGCAGGCAAGGAGGAGGGAGACCTCTGAGCAGATTAGCAGGGAGTGGGGCTTCCGACTGAATTTGTGGCACCTGGGGAAGAAGTATTCCAGGGCTGCGTATTGCAGGCATGTGGGGTTAGTAGGTAAACTCCAGAACTGAAGACTTGGGAATATTTGAATAGCAGAGCTCCTGAGTTTTGGATACGGGGGTCTCAGAGTTAAAAGGGATCCCAGAGGTATGGATTTTAGAGTCTCAGGACAGAAGAATGCTAAGGTCTGGATTTTATTGGGAAGAGACAGGATGTGTGGCTGCGGATTTGAGGTCTTTTGGTGAGGAGACACATAGGTTTAAGGGACTCAGGAGGGCAGATTTCGGGATTATGGATTTCAGTGTCGGGGTGAGTGAGAAGGACCCTGGCCTGTGGATGTGGAGTTCCTGGGAGAGAAGTGTACGGAAGTCCAGAAGGATCCTGGACTAAGTGCCTGAACCCAGGTGTAGACCTGCTTGGCGCTGGCCCCATGCTGTCTCTTGATGCCCTCATGGAAGCCTCATGGGAGCCCCAAAGTGAGGTCAGGATGGGTATCCCAGAACTTAGAGCTTCCACTGCCTGTGTGTGGCTGGAAAAGGGGTGGAAGAAAGAGTCACATTCCAGGGGTACTCAGAATCACAGTTGACAGAGGAACTGGCTAGGTCTTGGTAACCCCCAATATGGTGGAAAATTCCAACTATACCAAGGGTTCTAATTTAATTCAGCCTCACCAAATTCCTACCCAGATCCTTAGTGGAATCTCATTAGACTTGTTTGATCATTTCTATCACTATTTTTATTATCAACAGCAATGTCTCCCATTTTGCATATGGGTGAACTGAGGACAAAACACAGAGGGTGTACATGGAGCACATACGGGAGAGACCTTTAAACCTAAGGTCTTAAACCCCTGTCTGTCCTAATCTTCCTTCTCTTCACAGCTAGTGAAAGAATAGGGAGACAGAGAAAGGCAGGGGAAACTGGGACACAGAAGGTTTAAGACAGGCCAGAGACCAGCGCTGGGAGAAGCAACAATGAAGAGGGATGTGGAGGGAAAAGACAAAGGGCTCCGCACAACCTTGCATGAGCAAAGGAGTCCAGGGGAAGGCTGGGGAAACTGAGGCCATCGAGTGTAATTGGCCACATTCCCCCACGCTGTGTCCCCCTCACCGTAGCCTGTGAACTGCCAGTTAAAGGTGTCCTGCTTTGAGTGGCTCCGAGCCTTGACTTCCCTACCAGGGGACCAGGAGCATTTGGGAAATGGAGGTTGTATTTGTGAGTTTTTAAGGTCTCCTTTAATGCTGGGCATGGTGGCGCACACCTGCAATCCCAGTACTTGAGAGGCTGGGACAGGAGATTCACAGGTTTGAGGCCAGCCTCAGCAATGTAGTGAGGCTCTCAGCAACCTAGTGAGACTCTGTTTCAAAGCAAAAAAAATAATAAAAAAGGGCTGCAGGTGTAGCTCAGAGGTAGAATGCCCCTAGGTTCAATCCCCAGTACCAAAAATATAAACTCTCTTCCAGGTTTTTCAGGGGGCTGTTCTTAACAAACAGAGAGGACTATAGCAGGAAATATTTGAGTAACCCCAGTGTGGGGAACAGAGGAGGACCCTGGAATGCTAAAGATGGGAGCAGAAATTGGGTGAGTGGTCCTACTGTTCTTCCTTCATTGAAATTCTCATGTTCCAGGATGATTAAGTCTACGTGTGCATCATGTTTGAATCTTTGTAAGGATGAGGCTGGTTCCGCATCCACCTCACTGAGGTCACTGAGGTAGTGCGGGAGGGACCTGGGATTTGCACTCACTCCCTTTCTCCCTTCATTGTCTGGCCCAGCCCACCCTAGGGGGCAACTGAGGACCAAGTTTAGCAGCAGGTGAGTGCTGGTGCTGGCACCAGCCATGGGCATGGGGATTAACACTTGCATGTTTGGATATCAGTGTCTGGTTGGCCCTGAAAGGAAGGAGCATCAGGTTGGCATTGAAATTGCCTCCAAGAATGCACTGAGGTGGGAAGGAAGTTGGCACTTAACTTGATAACAAGAGAAGGTTAACAGGGCCTCCTCTGGTGCCAAGAGGGTTCTGAGAGTACATGCAGGTGGTCATTCGATTGACTTCAGGAGAATGTAAGGGCAGGACCATGCAGAATCTGAGGTTGGTGTCAGCAGGGTCTGATATGGCATTTGGTAAGTGCTGAGACTGGTCCTATCTGAGCTTGAGAGTGGCCTCCGCTATGCTCTGGGAGGGTCCCTAGGTGGGCACCAGACAGGTTTTGATGGTTGTACTTTCTAAAGTTTCATTCTTCTGCAGGGCCTCTGAATTTAGACAAGTGGAGGTGGATGAGGTTGGGACTCCCAGGTCTGGTGTTCTGCTCAACCTATCCTAGGTTTCAGGACTCTGAGACTTGTGGGAAGGAAACAAAGCAGAGAAAATAAAGTTGTTTGTTGATTTTGAAGGGGGAAGAGGTGGAGAAGAGGATTAGCACAGGTTCAGCAGGTATCAACCCCTCTAATCCTGATTACCAGCCTGCACCTGGGCTGGCTCCAGACCTGGCCCCTTCCTCTCCCCCCCTTTTTTTTAATTGGAGAGAGGGAGATATATGCAGAATTTGTTTTCAATGAAGTTAACACCAGGAAGGGCCTTGGGTGTTTAGAAAGGCCCCCATGATCTGGGGGGGCATCAGAATGGGAGAAATACTCAGAGAGAGAGGTCAAGTGTATTTGCTCCTGTTTATTTCCCTGGAACATGGAGTGAGGGATCAGTTTCTGAAGTCACATGCAGGGGCACGTGCTAGTGGCAGTGTCTCAGGACAGGCCTGTAGCGAAGCCAGGGGTGACTCATGAAAGTTCTTTCCCCTTGTCCCAGCGAGTTCTTTTTGGATGGACGAATCCCTATCTAGATGGATTATGAAGAGCAAGGTTAAGGCATGGATTGAAATCTTGATCTTGTCCTTTGTTGTATGACCTTGAGCAGGTGACTTCACTGAGCCTTATGGGGTTAAGGACAGTATCTACCTCTTAGGGTGTTTTGATGAGGAGTATAAGAGTTAATGCTTGTTTAGTACAAAGAAGAAAATGCTCAATAAATATGAGCTATTTTTTTCACTTGTTGTTATTAGATCTTATTAATCTGTAAGATAAAGGAAATGGATTGGAGTTCCTCTAAGCCCCATCTCAAATCTTGCATTTTCTAGCCTAAAGTTCCCAAAGCTTTTCCTTTGGGAAAACAGGAAGGAAAAGAGGAGTGGGGGGAACCTCCCTCCCCATCCCTTCTTGAGCACAGCCAAGAGTTACCCCCCTGAAGCTGTGAATAGGAACTGCACCTCCTAGGTGGCCTCTTGGAGGACTGGTTCTCTGTTAGGCTTTATCTAAGAAGGGCAAATTAGTATTTGATGCTAAGATTGTTCTGGATGGGCCTGGAGCCTGCATAGGACTTTGAACATCTTCCTGTCTCCTCTTGTCTCTGACTGCCCTTTTCTTTCTCCTTCCCGATAAGTCAGCCTTCCGCTCAAGCTTCCCAGGTACCTCTGGATGTCTGTATGTTGGTATAATTTTGTTCGGTGGGTTCTCCAAGATGCTTCTGCCATTTTATCCTTATTTGTGTCTATCTGTGTGTGTAATTCTGGGTAAATTCGTAGGGTTTGTGTGTGCATGTATGTGCATGTCCATGTTGATAGATTAATTTATAAAAAGGGTAAATGATGTTATTTTGTTCTTCTTTATTGCTGAGTAGAATTCCATTGTGTGTATTTCCCACAATTTTGTAATCCACTCATCTGTTGATGGACACCTAGGTTGGTTCCATGATTTGGCCACTGTGAATTGGGCTGCTATGAACATGGGTATGCATATATTACTGTAGTTTTCTGGTTTAAGCGAGATCAGTCAATCACAAAAAAAGAAGGGACATATGTTTTCATTAATATGTGCAACCTAAGGAGTAGTAGAGTCACACAAGGGACTCCGGTTGATAATGGAGAACCCTCAACAGAACAAGGGAAGTGGTACAAGGGAAGGGGGAGGGCAAGAAAGAAGTGAATTAATGGAATTACTATCATAAACAATATGTACATGTGAAAATATATTGGGGGGGGGCACCAAGAGCTGTGTGCATGTATGTTAACATCAAATAGATATTCATTGCAATGTAAGACTCCAATGCACCAATAAAAGCACATAAAAATTAATTAATTAATTAATTTAAAAAGGGGTAAAGGAAACGGATTGGAGTTTTTGTGGGATGTGTATTTGTATGCAAAAAGTGGGAACCCAGTTAATGTCTATATGTGCACATCTGTGTGAGTGTCTGTTGGTGTGTGTGTGTGTGTGTGTGTGTGTGTGTGTGTGTGTTTTCATGGCAGTGTACCTGAACCCTCACCAGTCTCTGCCTTTGTCTCTTTGTGTAGCTTACATACACACATGCTTTGGGATATGCCAGTTGGGGGATGTCTACCATGTATATTTTGTGTCCAGACTGGTACATGACTATGTTTTTATATTTTTCTGTATGCACGCACAAATGGGTGACTATTTGCATGGGTATTTTTTTCCGTGTATAATTGGCTATATATGCAGGCACAAGGGCCATGTTGTGAACATCTGATATCTGCCCGTGCTAGTCTGTGTTTGACTTGAAATGTAATCTTGGCCCAGCTGCCCTTCTATTCTTCAAAAAACAAATAATGCCCATATTTTTTTCAGAGTATTTACCTCCCTCCGTTTTCAAGAGTCATAGTTGGCTGAAAAGCCTCCAATGGGACAGGTGTGTCCTAGAGTGTTCCCAAGGTTGGTTACTTCCCATTGGATAAATTTAAATATCCTCTTGGAAAATTCTCTTTCCCACAGCATCACCTCCAACTCCCTAAGCCTAATTCAGCACATTTAACCAGTATTCACTGAACAGTGCTAGCTCTGTGCTGGGTGACACAAGGTGACCAGAGAGTCCTGGGCTCTGCCTCACTGAAGACTCACTCATAGTGGGGAGACAGACCCATTAACAGACAGTGACAGCTCAGAATGGACAGTGCTGTGGTGGGAAGGCACAGGCAGAGGGGTTGGACCAGGATGGGGAAAGCACAGGTGTCTATAGGGACCAGGAATTGGCACCTGACTTGATGTTGTGGGTTTAGGGTAGGTCAATAGAGGGCTAAGCAGGTATTTTTCCATGGAAGAATGGAGTGAGTTAGTAGATAGAGTTTCAGCCAGAGGCAATGCATGTATAAAGGCCTGAGTGCATGGCTGAGTGAAATTAGACCTTAGAGACCTGGGCCTCAGTTCACTGACAAGGCTGTGGCAGGAGCCAGGCCACATGGAGCCTTGCAGAGCTTGGTGAAGAGTTGGACTCAGTCTTGAGGCAATGAGGAGCCACTGAAGGGTTTGAGTCAGAGGAAGAAAATGGTCATATTTGTGTTTCAGAAAGATTCTTCCCATTTGGGGGGGGCATTATACTGGAAGCTGGGAAATAAGGAAGTGCCTGCTACAGGCACCCAGATGAGAGTGGATGGGACCATGAAGATGGGAGTGAGGGGTGGGCTGGAGAAAGATACGGAAGTAAGAACTAATTGCTACTTGCTTGCATGTTGGCTGTGGTGGTAAGGGTTAGGGATGAGGTCTGGCATGGGAGACGGATGGTCATGTCATTTACTGATTTGAGGAAACAGATCAGGAGCAGATTTGAGGCAGGAGATGATGACTTTAGCTTTGTCAAGTTGGTGAACTAGTCACTGTTCTTAGGGATTTCTTAGACTAGTGGGAGGGCAGACTCAGATATGAAAGTCCTCAATGATTCTATAATTATTCATTAGTAATTATTAGTAATAACTTGTTAGGGTTGAGAATTGGGTTCCTAGAGGAAATGCTGTATTAACTGGGTCTTGCAGAATAATTTCTCCAGGTAGGGGAAGAAAGGGGGAAAATCCAGGCAGCGAGACCCACATAAGCCAAGTCTTGGACATATGAGATGGAGGGAACAGAACAGAGATGTTTGACAGCTGTACCCCCTCCCAGCTTTGAATTTCTGAGACCAATTAATCACACTTAGCATAATATACTCCAGCCCTTCTGACTAGGATGAGATGGAATCTCAATGTAGTTTTTACTTATATTTTTCCAGTGGCTAGGGATATTGAGCACTCATTTACTGGCCAATTGTACTTCTTTTGAGAAGTATCCAGGTCATTTCCCAATTTTTGATTGGATCATTTGTTTTTTTTTGTTTTTTTTTTTTGTTTTTGAGGGTTTTTTTTAGCTCTTTCTAAATTCTGGATATTAATCCTCTGTCAGATGACTAGCCGGCGAACATTTTCTCTGATTCTGCAGGTTGTATCTTCACTCTGTTAACATTTCCTTTGCTGTGCAGAAACTTTTTAATATGATATAATATCATTTACCAATTTTTGCTTCTGTTTCCTGAGCTATCAGAATCCTAATTCAGGAAATTGTTGCCTGTGCCAATATCTTGAAGTGCCTAATTTCTCTGGCTAAAATTTTAAGTGCAATATTGAATAAGTGGTGAGACTGAAAGTGCTTTCAGTTTTTCCCCATTCAGTATACTGTTGGCTATGGGCTTGTCCTCCATGACCTTTATTACATTGAGGTATGCCCCTTCTATACTTATTTTATTCAGGGCCTTTATCGTGAAGGGATATTGAATTTTATCAAAGTTTTTTTTGCATCCACTGTGATTTTTACCCCTGATTCTACTTATGTTCTGTATTACATTTATTGATTTGCATATGTTGAACCATCCTTGCATTCCTGGAATGAAATCAATTTGATCATGGTGCATGATCTTTTTAAGGGGCTGCTGAATTCTATTTGCCAAGTATTTTATTAAATATTTTTTCAGGAACCAAGATGGCGGGATAGCGAGAAGCAGTGTCCCGCCAGGGCTCCGAGTAGGAGCTCAGCAGGCGGGAAGACTGCTTCTTTATAAGAAAACAAGGGCAGCTAAAACTCAACAAAACAATGGGAGACAAAATACAGCGGCACGCGAGGCAGTGGAGAGAGCGGAGGGCGGCAGGGAATTCAAAGCGTTTCACCTGG